>JAQGBH010002520.1:0-24056 GCA_034698265.1 Sminthurinus aureus
GCCAAGTGATATGAGGTCAGGGCTGAGTGGCTCAAGTGGTTGGAAGTTTGCATTAATAGGGATTTATTTTGAAAAAACAAAGTTCAGGGCTGAAAACGTCAAGTTAACCGTGAGACATTTTTTGGCGTTATTTTAGCTGGCGCACACGTTTAATCACTTGAGCCACTCCCCCAGAGGGGTGAGGAGAGTTTTGGAGGCCATTTAAAGCAACATTAGTTTCAGGGCTAACTTGACGTTTTTGGCCGCATTCAGGGCTCTGGGCTAACTTGACTTCCATTATATTTCTGATGAATTTTCTATATCATTTTCAAATTTAATTCAGTATCAACATTTTATCACAGATAAACGCGAACACAAACTACAACAAATAACAAATATAATAAGTATGCACAAATTACAAATATCATGGTCGCCAACTCCAGAAAATAAAAAACCTGCTGAAAAATAAAAAAAGAAAGCACAGCTCACAAAGCGCATCTTTGTTCATTGTTCAGCTTGAATAGCTAAAATTCTGTGGCGGTGATTCGATTCAACAGTAAACACTGAAAAATGACTGAAAAAAAAGTGTAAAAACGGTATAAAATGTTTTGGACAAAATAATATGATGTATTTATTATTTATTATTTACAGGAATGATACAATATTGTTACAGTATGCTAATATATTTATCACTAGCTAAACACTATTTAAATATTAAATATGTCCGTAATTATATAAACTAAAGCGGAATCACTAATACTTACAGTTTAGGAACTTGATCTATAAGGAATAATAATGATAAGTTATAAATAATTACAAAGTATTTACACCCTAACTAAAATGTAACGGAATTAAGTAATAAATTGTTCTGAATCAAAAAGTATTTAAACGTTTCTTCCGAGTATTACAATATGATACAACATGTACATCAAATGTAATAATAAAACGTTCAACTATTTTCTATTCTGAAAAATAGTTGTAATAAATTTGAAAAATAATTCAAAGATGTCGATTCACCCCATAGTAATTTCCCGTGTGTGTATTATGTATTGTGTTTGTAGTTTGTACAACAAAATGGTTCATAAAATAGAAATCGTCTAGATGTACTCATGATTCATGATAAATAATAATTATAAATAACATTGATATTGAATGACATAAAATATAAATTATTTACATAATACGATACAAATTACACTAAGATTTACTATTTACATCGCTTATTTCATATATAATTAATTATTAATTAGACGTACAGGAACTCGTGTATTATTATTAATTCATTTTTTGTTTTTCGTATAATATTCTCTGTTCAACTTTGAGACTTGAGACAGTCATGTATTATTCTATTTTATCTATTTTAATTTTTAATGGATATTATTATAATTATAATTTACAAATATTTACATTACACAGAAACTAACAGCTAAAAATTAAAAAGCACATGGTCAAAAAATACTTTTGAATATTATAATAATATAAAATAGGATAATGAATAATAGTTAGTTTCACTCTTATGAGCTGAGAGCTGTGTTGATGAGTTGAGCTGTTTTTGATTTTGATGATTCTTGGATGAAGGAGCGATGGTTTCCACTGACTTGGTGGACTTGAACTGTTCCTTTGCACACTTGGCTGAGACTGTAATCGTTTCCGAGAGCTTGAGCAGCTTTGTTGTCAATGGCCTTGATCAGTGTACATTTTCCACCTGCAAACTCCACAGTTGGATGATATTTGTCCGCAACCACCAATTTCTGGTAGAAAGAATAGGCTGCATTTTTAATGTCCTCCACTTCCAGCTGTGGAGACGCTTTTTTCAGTAACTCTGCAGTTCTTTGTAATCTCCCTTCTAATGTGTTGATGTCCATCAATTCTGCTCTCAGCTAAAAATAGGAAATAGGAAACATTAGTCAATTTTACCAAATATTATAAAGTACAATATTCAATGTTCAATTATTTAATAATTATTTTATCATTGGAAATTGGAATAATAAAAATAAATGAGGGTAAAATTAAAAGTACCTTGAGATATTCAAAAGAGAGGAATTGCATGAGGAAGGTGCAGAAAGCATCCGCTTCGTTTTCTGGTCCAATTTCACTTCGATTTTTATTGGCATTTTTCTTCTTGTACTCTTCAGTCATGATGCTCACGTATTTATGAGATCCGTCGAGGAAGATGAGATTTCTCACTTGTGCTCCTTCTCTCTCCAGCTGAATTCCAATTTCCAGAGCAATGGTACAACCAAAGGAATATCCAGCAATGTCATAAGGTCCTTCACTCTGCACACTCTTGATTTGCTGCACGTAGAATCCAGCCAAAGCCTCCACGGATGCAATCGGAGCCTCTTTCACACACTGAAGACCGTAGACGTTGGCTTTGATTTCTTTGGCAAGGGGAAGAAGAGAAATGACAACACCTTCAATCGGATGGACAACAAACAGATTTCCAGCCGCCACTCCCACACTTTGCATCTTTACCATCGACTCTCTAGGCATCAATTCTTGAATGTACATTTTGACTTGTTGTGAGTCATCCCCTTCGGAGGAAGAGACTTCTCCACTAGTCTCCAGTTCGGATTGTCCTTCTCCAGCTCCATCAGCTGCTCCTGCTCCCTCCTCAATCTCCTTGAGTTTACCCAAAGTCAACTGTCGAATTTCATTCATGCTCAGTACAAGATCTTGATCTCTCTCCATCAACTGCTTCACCTCCACACCCATCAAACTGTCCATTCCCAACTCAGCCAGACTTGCATTTGCGTTCACATTTGAAATGTCCTTCATCCCCAGGATACGAGCAACGGATTCGGGGAGGCTCGCCTTCTTACCACCACCGTCTTTTCGTCCACCATTTTTATCCGCGAGAACCATGGATGCGACTGTTGGTTTCGGCTGTTGTAGGAAAACATCAATGGCATTCAAACAACTTTGAATTCTTTGTGGAAGAGTTCCTATTTTTTGAAAAATAAAATAAAATAAAAGAAAACAAAGGTAAGTAATTTTCATAGGAAACTTAAAGTTCCAAGTTCAATACAAAATACAAATATACAAATACAAATAATATTATGCAAAAAATTAAAGACTTACCACCGACAACTGTTTCATTTCCTCCCATATGATCTTGAACAACTGGAATTATTAACAAAAAAAATACTTTATAATACAAGCAGAAGATAAAAAATACACGCAGAATTATAAATTATAAATTATAAAGCGTGAATAAAATAATCAATTTTATTTTTTATCTTTTATTTACCTCCAACATCTCCGATTGCACCCCCTTTAAAAAAATATAAATAAAACAAAATTAGTTTAGATAAAATATCACAATAATTATTATGCACGTAATATTTTAAATTGTAAATGAATATAAAACTAAAGTTGAGCTTACATTGAATGGCCAATCCACTCAATCCGTCCTTTTGTCTGGATTCGCATATTCTCTCCATGACACTGTTGGCGAATCCGTAGTTGGACTGTCCAGCATTTCCTCGTCCACACGAGACGGAGGAGAAAGCTACAAAATAGTCAAGTTCCGGTGCGAGTTTGCGGGTGGCCTTGTCCAAATTGATGGTGGCATCAATTTTGGGTCTTCCACATTGTGAGAACATTTCTGGAGTTTGATTTTCAATGAAGGAATCCTTAAGGACCATGGCGAGATTGAAAATACCACCGACTGGACCAAGACCGTCAATTGTGTCCTGGAGAAGATTTGTTGCTCCACTCAGAGTTGTGACATCCGTTTTGGGGGTCAACACAGTCACTCCGGCCTTTCTCCATTTCCTCACACACAAATCCTGATATCCAGTTGTGATTCCAGATCGAGAAACGAGAACTAATTTAGTGACTCCGCGTTCAATGAGCCAGCTGGCCAATTCCAAGCCAAAACCACCCAGACCACCCACGATGATGTAGGATTTGTCTCCGTCAAAGTAACTTCGAGGGATGGCTTTGACGCTTTTCCTCTCCTCGGCTTCTTCTGAGCGGATTCGAAGGACGACTTTTCCAACGTGTTTTCCAGAAGCCATGAATCGGAAGGCTTCTTCAATTTGTTCATCCGAGAAGATGGAGGAAGGGAGTGGTTTGACACAACCGGATTTGATTCCATCAGCTACCAATTGAACAACCTGTCTCTTGTCATCCGAGTCTTGGTCGAAGAGAGCATCCAGGAGAATTCCATGGAAAGTGACATTTTGGAGGAAGACGGACATGCCCAACGGCGTGTTGTTACTCAAGTCAAATTTTCCAATTTCCAGGAATCTTCCATGTTGAGCCAGACAACGAATACTTGCTTGAAGTTTATCTCCAGCCAATGAGTTGAGGACGAGGTCCACACCAGCTCCTTCCGTTTGCTCCATAATATGTTGCTCAAAACTGCAGTCACGAGAGTTGGCAAAATTCTCATCCTTCAAAGCAGGGAAAAGTCTTTTGAGTAAATCTCGTTTCTCTTTGGATCCGACGGTGGTGTAGACGGTGCAGTTCATGGAGAGGGCGATGGAGATGGCAGCCTGCCCAACTCCTCCACTTCCAGAGTGAATCAGGACTTTATCTCCTCCTCGCATCTTCCCACGGACGATGAGCGCATAATACGCGGTGGCGTAGACGACTGGAACTGTTGAAGCTTCAGCCAGAGACCAGGAGTCTGGAACTGTCCACATGAAAGTTGGATCTGCAAGTACACTGGTAGCCAGACCACGAGCAGCAACACATCCCATCACTCTCTTCCCATTGCTGTCCTTTCCAGAAAATTCAAGTCCCAACACACAGTCCTGCATTGCCAAATTTCCAGGGAGCGCATCTGGAGGTAATTTTCCAGTGGCCAACATGATATCTATTTTTTTTTAAATAAAAATAAAAACAAAAATAATAATAATTAATAATTTTTTAATTGTACTTTATACTTTATACTTTTTGTATGATAAAAAATGATAATTTTTTGTTAAAAATTGTCCTCACCTCTGAAGTTGAGTGGAGCGTAGTAGACGGTGCACAATTCCTCATTTTGAGTTTTAGTTTGATCCGGTTTGTAATATTTCAACGGTCCTTCGATCCATCGGAGACTGGACAAATCTCCTCGCATGAGAGTGTTGATGTAGGCATGTTCAACACCGAGGAGGGCGGAGGAATCTTCACTCTTGAGTGGATAATGACGATACGAACCCCATTGACCAGACTCGTACACATTCATCAACAAATCTCCATTTAATACTTTTTCCAGCTGTGCATCCGGTTTTCCGAAATTGAGCGCCACTGAGGAGGCCGATTTTCCAGCCCGAATGAAGAAACAACGGATTGCTTCACCACCCGGTTCTTGTTTCAAACAGTTGATGAGACCGAGAATACCGGAATCAGGAACATTTTGAGAAACTACATAAATTTGTGGGGAAGGTGAGGATGAAGAAGACTCGGCGGCAAGAGACATGGCGGATTTAAGTTCTTCAACCCAGTCAAAATTCAAAACATCTTTAATTTCAATTATTGTTGGAGTTGGAGTTGGATTTGTTTCAGTTGTGGTTTGTTCTTGTTCCTCTTCTTTTTCCTGTTTCCGGAGTAAGTAGAATTGTCCATTATTTGAGATTTTATGAGCAACGACGTTGAATTGTTCAGGTAGGGAAGTGAGTGGAGCAAGTCCGTGGTACAAGAGGAATCCTTGATTTTTTAGTGATGGGGCGGCATTTGTTGAGATGAGGGATTCATCATCCACAACAATTAAATGGCAACCTGTGTCTGGAACCAGTTTACTCCTATCGTCCTTGGTGACAACTTTGACTCTGGGATTTCCTTCCAGTTCTTTGAGTCCATTTCCATTTCCATTGTCACTTTCGCTGGCTTTTGAGACTGCTGTTTTGGAGGTCAAAAATGTCAAATCCGCTTGAAGAAGGGGTTGACTCAAAATTATGTCCAGGACTTGAGAAGCAACGGAATTTCCAACTTTCTCCACAATCTCCGCTGTTTTGAATTTCATTACGGGAGTATTTTCAATGGCGACGTCGATACAGAATCGGAGTGCTTTCTCCATTGGAACTGAAGAGGAAGAATTGTTGTTGTTGTTGGGGGTATCGAGATATGGAGTGAAAACATATTCTTCCAGTTTGGGTGGTGCTTGAGCTCCGACTCTTCTGGGCGCCATACTCGCTTTCAGTCCTCTCATTTCCACTCCCGCACATTTCACCACATTCAAATTCTTGTAGTTGAATACTGAAACTCCTTCCTCCTTCACCAGCTCTTCATTCTCCTGGACAAACTGGAGGAGGGCTTTTGGATCCAACGTGATTTTTTGCATGCGGGTGGGTAAATAAAGAGCTCGGTTGGGTTTACTCAGGATACTGAATTGAAGCATCGTGTCCAAAAAGGAAACCCAGTTGTCAGACCAGGCCAATTTACCCCAGTCACTCTCGTTGTCCGCTGACTTGATCCCACGGAACAGATTTTGGTAGTCATAGCCACGAAGACGGAGCTCTTTGTACGTGTCACTCGTGTTCAACGGGAGGTATTTTGGAGTGGATGGGATTTGTTTGGATGGGAGGGGAAGCATTTCTTCGGCCACTTCACATTGACGAATGAATCCAGAAACAGCCACGGAATCACCTTCTTGAACTTGGAATTCTCCAGTTCCCTCCAGAATGTTGATGAGGAATTTGACTGAACCTTCCTTTTGCAGAATTGTGGCGCGAAGGAAGTTGACATTTTCAAAAACAACTGGGAGCTGATCAAAAGTTGTGCCCTTGAGTTTTGCCAATGTTTTCCAGACCAAAAGCATGTAGCCGGTGGCTGGGAAAATTATTCTTCCATCAATTTTATGTCCAGCATAAAATTCATCCGCTTCATTTCCCAATGACACTTCAATCACCGTCTCTCCAGATTTTACACCCGCCTTTTGATTTGAATTTCATATAAATAATTTTACAATAATTATTATAAATGATGAAAAATAATATAATTTTTTTTGGTGCAATAATAATAATAATTATTATTAATTAATAATAAATAATATAAAAAAATGAATTATTTTTACCTGTGAAAATTTAGCAACGTCCCATGAGAAGGAATGATCCCACTTGACGAGAGGACTGATGAGAGATGCTCCCATACTCACTGGAAATTCCATCTTTTTGTACAGATTGCTGAAGACTGGATTGAGTCCAGCCACATAAAATTTGCCCACCGAGTTGAGGAAGAATGAAGCATTGTCCGGTTGACTGCGATGCATGAGGCCCAAATTGGTAGCGGTCGAGGGCAAACTCCTCTTGAGGATGGCTTGGAGGAGACAGTGAGGAGCAATCTCAATGACTAACGCATTAGCTGGAACATGAGCTAGAGCTTCCTGGAATAAAACTGGAGACAAGAGATTGTTGACGTGATAAGCGGCGGATGAGGATTTGGCCAAAGGGGTATTCCATTGAGACTCTGGGATTGATGATGAAATCCATCTCTCTGTTCTTGGTTTTGGTACTCTAACAATTTTCTCCAGGGACTCTCTCAATTTTGGTCCAACATCCGCAATGTATTTTGAATGGAATGCTTGTCCAGATGAGTTTACTTCCTTGGCGAAAATCCCTTCACTCTTAAGTTGCTCCACAAATGCTTTCAGTTGAGCTACTGGACCAGAAATTGATACAGAGTCCTTAGCATTGTGACAAGCTGGATAAATTCCTGGAGGACAACGAATCTTCGCCTCTTCCCAAGATAAACCGACCGCAGCCATGGCTCCGACTGGCAGCTCTAAAATACAAAACAAGGTGATTCCAAAGTCAGAATTTAGATAAAAAATAAAAATAAAATAAAATAAATATGAAAATTCTAAATTCTAAAGAAATTTTGTCATACTTGATTCTAAAATAGCTTTTCCACGAGCAAAAGCTGCCATCACAGTTTGTTCAGCAGTAAATGCTCCGTCCGCATACGCACAACCTAATTTAATCAAATTAAATAAATATTATATAATTTTATTGAATAAAAAATATTATAATATTATTTTAAAATCAATTTAATTTGAAATAAAAAATACAAAAAGAATGTGAATTAAAAATAAAAAAAATAACATATTTGTCATACCCAATTCTCCGACTGAATGTCCAATAATTCCATCAGGAGAAATTCCAAGAGATCGGAGAAGATCAACGAGGGCAACTTGAATTGCGGCGATGGAGACAAAAGCTTTCATGACATTCTCAAAAGTAGTGTCATCACCATTGAGTAGAATATCATAGAGATCCAAACCTTGAGGTTTCAAAATATCTGCAGACTTTCGGATGGAAGATTCAAATACTTTGAATTGTAACAGATCACGTCCCATTCCGGACCATTGTGAACCCATTCCAGAGAAAACGAACCAAACCGGAGGCTTTTGAGGGGAATTCAATTGAGCTACATCCAAATCAACTTTGTCGTCATGAATCACTGCATAACCTCGATTGGAATGTCCAGGAATATCATCGCGGGAAATTTCATGAAGAAGTGCAACCAACTCATCATCTCGAGGACGAGAACTGATTTGTTTCAGGGCACCTTCCACCGACTCCTTTGTTCTGCCCGAAAATGGAATGATGAGTGGGGTTGAGTTGGAGAGGAAACCTGGAGTTTTCTTTGGGTTGGATTTTAATATCACATGTACCTGAAAAGAAAAATTGAATAATTATTATCATTTTATATTTACCCATTAAATATGGAATAATATTATTTTAATATATAATTTAATTATTATAAAACAATGTTATAAATTTAATAATATTATGTGAATACTTACATTGGCACCACCAAAACCAAACGAGTTGATTCCAACAATTCCACCTTCCCAAGGTGTATTTTGACTCACAACTTTGAAACGACCATCATTTAGAGCTGCAATGTCTGGATTTGGTGCGTTGAAATGAAGATTTCCGGGAATAACTGAATAATAATACACAGACAATTATTATTATTATCATTGCTTATTATTTATTATTTATTATTTTTAAAATTAACAACAGTAATCATTTAAAATAATAAAAAAGTATTTCGAATATTCACCTCCTTTTTGCATGGCAAGTAAAACTTTTGCCATACTGCACAATCCGGAAGCGGGTTCACTATGTCTAAAATGGTCAATACAAAACATGATTAGGGTTTTGGCTTTTTTAATTTTTTATTGGACATTTCAATGCAGCAAAATACAATGTGTACTTTTATCTTTTATATAATATTTTTAATAATATTTACCCCATGTTGGATTTAACAGAGCCGATGAGAAGGGGTTTTTTTGGATCACGATCCTTACAAAAAACTTGAGCAATCGCGTTTAATTCTTGTGGATCTCCAACCTACACAAAGAGAAATTTAGAAAGAGAATTTTATTAAAAAAGGAAAACAATGAAAATAGAACAATATTATGCTGTAATAGTAATAATTATTATTATATTATATTTTTAAAAAAGTTTAAGGCAAAAACGTACTTTGGTTCCCGTCCCGTGAGCTTCAACATAATTTACAGTACTGGGTGAGACGCCAGCTTCAGAATAGATTTCTTCAAGTAAATTCTTTTGTACATTACCAGAAGGAAAAGTGATTCCTGAGAAATTAATTGAAAAGACGGAATTAAATTAAAAGTTAAGAAAATTACAATAAATTATGATAATAATTAATAATAAATAATAAATAATATAAAAATTGTGAGGGAATGTTGTTGAATGTGTACCTTGTTCTTTGTAACCATCAGTATTGGTTTTAGCGTGGAGGATGGTTGCATAGGAACGACGAGGAGCGAGATCTACTTTGCGAATGTAAATGACTACGGCTGCCTCAGACCGGACATAACCATTTCCAGCAGCATCAAATGCCTTGCATTTCCCCTCTGGAGACAACATGGAGAGACGGTGAAACTGGAGTGAGGACGTGGGCTTGAGACACAAGTTGACACCTCCAACAATTGCCCCATCACAATGTCCAGCTCGGATTGCAGTTACGGCTTGCTCCAGAGCCAACAGTGAGGAAGAACATGCAGTGTCAATTGCAAAAGATGGTCCTTTCAAATCAAAGGTGTAACTGTCGAGTTCCATGGAAAAAAAAGAATAAAATAAAACACAACATTAGTCACTGCAGTAAATTTATATAATGTTTTTTATTCTTGTTTTTTGTTCAATGTGCGTAATTAATAATAAATAATGAATGATGGAAATTACCTGATTCTGTTGGCAAACATGGCTCGACAGCACCCAGTCAGTCCGTATCCGTTCACTTGGTCAGGATCTTCGGACCAAGCTTCATCAGATTCTGAAGCAGAACATCCAATGAAAACACCGGTTCTTGTGCCTCGAATGGTTGAAGGATTCACACCTACAAAATCACATCATATAATTAATAATTAAAAATAATATAATTAAACCACAAGTTTGTAAGAAAAAATTATATTTTTATCCTTGTTTATCATTTATCATTTAGCACTCACCAGCATCAACAATGGCTTCATATGTCAGCTCCAGAAGCATTCTCAGTTGTGGATCCATGAAATTTGCCTGTTTTGCATGAACTCCAAAGAAAGTGGCATCAAATTTGTCCAGTTCCTTCAACTTGCCAGATCTGGTTGGCAGGCCGTGAAGTCCAGGTGTCCATCTTCGTCCATCATCTGTGATCATGTCAACACCGTTGAAGAGGTTATCATGGAATTCTTGGAGATTGTCCGACTCAGGAAGTCGACCAGAAATACCAGAAATGACAATTTCGTCATTGTTACTCCCCAGTCTGATGTAATTGGAGTCATTGTTGAGATTTTTCTGGTAGGCAGAGTAATTTCCGTTACTGAATGAACCCCGACGGTCAATTTGATCTTCTTGATGCGGAGGAGGAATTTCTATTTCTGGAAATTTGGCTGGCATTTTGACCACTGATTAATTTCTATACAATCTGCAATCTGCAACAAAACATAATAAAACAAGAACAAGAAGAATTATTAAACATGTGTCAAAAAACTCCAAAGTCATTGTATTATTATTTTATTCTGCAATAGCATAATATATTATATTATTGAGGCATCAGCCTCTAAACTCTAAATAGACTCGCATGTTTGTAGTTTGCATGTATAACGATTAATGATTAATGATAAAAATGAATAAAACGTGGAATAAAATGTAAATATGCACATTTGTGTTGCTTTTTAGTTGAGAATTAAAAAGGTAGCTAAGTGCACAACACGTAAAATTCAAAACAATATTTCTGTATTTTATGCATGTAAATAAATAATACATGATACTTGAAGCATGATGAGAGACGGCGACATCAAAAGTCAAACATCAATAGGAATAACAAACACAACTATGTATGTAATTTTAATAAAAATGTCCAAACAAAACCTTGTTTCTTGTTTCATGTTTATTCTCTGAGTTTTTTTTTGCCTCGTATTTTGTGTCTTGTGTTTTGTGGTTTATAAATAAATAAAAATGAAGACTGAAGAGGAAAAGGAAAAGTTCTTTTTCCTTCCACTTTCTTACGTCTGACCTTCAACCATAATCAACTTTAATATAATCAGTCTCATAATATAATTCTCACATTAAGTAATTCGGGAAAATTCAAGTATGTTGAATTATGAGAGCAATGCAATGCTAAACCACCGAGATTCACCCAGTCATAATAATGTTGCGAAATAATTAGATTTCTTTATGCAATATCTAATATCTTATATCTTATATTATAATTTATCGCCTTGTATCCATACTCCATACAAAATACGTGTATACATACTGTATAATGCATAATATTCTAATTTATAATGTGCATGTTTATGGAAAATATCATGCAGAAACAAGTTTCATATCAGTTCGCTGTACTCTTCTCCTTCTTGACTTTTTAGACATATTAGACATGTTTCAGCTTTGAGTCTTTGAGCTTTGAGCCAATATTTTTTAATTCCAATTCTAATGAAAATGACGAGAGGAAAAATAATATTTCAATGACAATTTAGACTGTAGACTGTAGAAACACATGTCACATGTCCTGAGTTCACTGTGAGACAACTGACAAGAGGAACGAGCAGTGATTAAAACGTGGACTCGTGTTTCTAAATTCTACATTCTACATGATTCTAAAATTGGATAAAATCATGACGAAAGAGCAGAGACAGAACGACGTAATTTGCAAATAAAACGTGGATTTTACATGGTTTCACACATTTTAATATGTTTGCTTTCCTATAGTTTATAATGCAAATAAGCAATTATCAACGACTATACTCTATACTCTATTATAGATATACATTGAACATGGAGTGACAGAAGATAAGAGGACACATCACAATCCACCACATGGACAGAGAAAAGGAAATGAATGAGAAATCACAACTACGAATTATTATATACGAATGTCCACTACATTTTAAACTCTAAATTACGAGCACATACTTGATACAAATTGATGTAAATCAAAGTTAATGGTCAGGGTCAAGGTTCCTCTTTCATCATTCACATTTCACAGTTGAGATCGATGTAGCTCAAAGCTCGTGTAATAAAAGAGAATATAATAAAACATGTAAGATGATATGCTAAAGTATTTTAAACCCACTTCACTTGCAATATTTAAAACATCAAGTACTTATTGTTTTAAAGGGTTTAAAGTTTAAATACAGTTGAAGATTAAAAATGATGAAGATGAAAGATGATCGTACGATAGGACAAAAAAGATGCTCGTCTGTTTTATATTGGGAATTGTGATGATTTGCAATTTACTTGATGAAAACAGTTTTCTCTGCTCTCTTTTTGTAGGTAATCAAAAATCAAATGAGAGTAATATATTTAAAGAGTAATTAAATCAAAAGTCACTGTTATAGCTACATATAAAATAATAATTAATAATAATAAAAAAAAATAATAATCATTGTTCCTAATTACGACTGACTTGTGTGTGAGTTTGTGCGTCATTGAACATTGAAAAGAGTTCAGTTTGAGATGAAACTACTACGACTTTTATTAGTTCTTGTTTCGAAATATTATGCAGATTACTCCAAACTCTTCCAGATTACAGCTCAAAACTCCAAATTCACTGCTAAAAGTATCAATTTCATCTGTACATACAAAATGTTGCAGATGAGAGAGGAAAAATCCAGAAATTATCCATTCATTCAAATATCGTAATTTCTAACAGTTGAGTTGTTGTGTAACATGGAGAGTGAAGAGTGTCGAGTGGATGATACGAATTATAAATTATATAACGTCCTATTTTATTGGATCCATTTTATGTGGTTGTGTAAAAAGTAGACGTAGAAATTGGTTGACTGATATTGATATGCATACATGAAATAAAATGCATGATATTTTAGGGAAAGCCACATGAACTTGATCAGAGGAATCGACGGAAAGGCCATCAGCATCATCATCAGCATCAACTTTGGTAGAGCAAATGGACGCAAAAATCATAATTCGTAAGTACACATGACGATGAACGTGTAGAGAGTGAAGAGTAGAGAAGATGAAACTGCTGACAAGGTGGATTTGGATTTGGATTGTGGATTGAAACAAGTAGCAAGTACGTAGTTTAGACATGTATTGTTAGGTAAGTTTAGACAGAGAGAGAGAGGCGGTGGAAAACGTGGTGAGTGCATGATAGAGCCAAACTATTAATAATAATAATAACTATTAAGAAGACGTAGGTACACAGCACACAATAGACACGTATGTGTAATGAGTAATATGAATTCGCAATTCGCAAAAAATCGAAATCCCTTTTCTACAGTTTCTGCATACTCAAAACTCGCTACTCGCCCTCCGTATAAAAGACAAAACAATTGTACCTTCTGCATGCAAATTTGTTTGAACGTCTAAGATATGTGAGAGGATGACGCTTCGTGAGCTTGTGTTTGGTTTGGTCGGTTGGTTGGTTGGTTGGCTGCACTATTTAAAAAGATCATACGATACCAACAACTGACTTAGCCCAAGGTAAAAACTGGTTTTTCTCCCATCATCATCATCCCATTCGCAGCAGTACTAAGTACTAGTAACTAGTAGCATCATACAAAATACAAACTCAAGACTCAAGACTCAAGACTCAAAACACAAAATACAAAATACACGTTTACATGTGCACTAAACCCGTGCAATTTTGCGTTCCTTTCCCTTGCTCTCCAATCTCCAATCTCAAACCTCAAATCTAAACTTGATTCTCTAATTCAGCGGTGCATCGGACATTGGACAGAGTAAATTCAGAAATTACCTACATTATCCTACAGCTTAGAGCTAGACTCTGGACTCTGTCACATCTCAAAACATTGCATATTTTATCATTTATCATTTAGTACATGAACATGACACATGACATTTGGGAATGTTTGAGTTGCAACTGAAACATTCCTTCAATTTCCGATGCACTTGCACCTTGCACCACTCACTAATTCAACTGTCAACTTGACAGTGTCAAGACGATCTAAGAAATCTATGGATCCCTCAAAACTCTTAGTATCTCAATTTCTGTCTAATATTTACTATCATTTGCATGTGGGTAAATAGTAAATGGTAAGTAGTTGTTAGAATGCAGAAGCATGCGTGAGACGTGTTTGTGTGTCGTGTGCAATTTGAGTTGAGCATTGAGCATTCATGACACAAGAAACAGACCATGTTTTTACACGATCCCATTGGACCAACTCAACTCACATGTGCTGATCTGCTAAATCAACTAAAGTACAGAGACACAGAGACAGAGAGAGACAAAAACACGCTACACGAAACAGTTCTGTCATTCCATATTATTTATTATGCAACTCACTGTGTACTTAAATCCAGTGCACATTCAACATTTAGTCATCACCCAATTTCACATTTCCAAATATTAATGCACATTTATTTTCAAAAGTACATTAATTTTAATATTTCATTGGCCATTCCCCTTCTGAATCTCGATTAGAATTAGATGCATGTTAAATAACGAATAACGTGTTATATGTTACATGTAAATATTATGTACGAGCCAAAGATTTAAAATGACACTGGACAAAATGACACTGGACTCGGTCTAATTCTCATATTGATTGACTATTGACTATTGATTAATCCTCCTTCCCTGTTCCATCTCTCTTTTCCATTTTAATCTATTTCCGATGAAATTCTAATGGTTGTTAATAAGTGATAAGGAATAACGACCGTCTGTCATTACTTTGTTTTTCTGGAGGAAATGCAAAATTTCCCCAAATTGTCTCTTCTCTGTTGTGGATTGTGGACTGACAACTGACAACTGTCAAGAGTCAACGCATTGCATAATAATAATAATAATAATTATTGTTTATTATTTATTGTATTCTTCAAAGTACTTTTTCAATATACAGAATTTTGCATGCTCGATGCTCAATGCTCAACGCTCAAAGCAAAAGGTAGAGAGCAGACACGAAGGAACAAAATGACACATAATTGGAATTTGAGTCATTATTATTAATAATCATTATTATTACAACTAAATATTTCGCAACATGACAATAAATAATAAATGAAGTATGAATTGTCTCATTATCTAATATCTACACTCTACACACATTCGACATTTGCATTATTGTGCACTGAGAATTGAGAATTGAGAATCCAGCATGGTTTTTCCTACAGTTCAGAATAGTTGAGATTCAGCTGAGAAACTTGGGATATTATACGATATTATTTTATCAAAGGAAATAGAAAATCAATGGAAAATTGTCACCTATCAAAATAATTCCGAAATCGGTTTGTTCCGTTTATTATCATCCTGACGATTGTTAATTATTACTCTTTACTTTTCCAGCTGTAGATTCCTTTGGTTTATGATTTATGGTTTGTGGACGACCTACTTTGAAATAATAAATAATAACCAAGAGTAACTACTAACTACCTACCAAGAAGAAGCAAAATTCCTCTTTTCCATCATCTAGCCAACATTAGTAAATTAGTTGTAATCTAATTCTACGTGGAATAGTCAAATAGGAAAAGAGAGAGTGAAAAGGAAATGAGAAATGAGTAATACTCAAAAATGACTGAATATCAGGTGATGTCTGTTTGTTGTTTGTTCCGATCCAATGCGAAGGAATGTTACAAATATTATGCATTATCCATCACTTGTTTCTCCACCTTCTTCAACTCAACTAGCTACTCGCAACTCGCAACAGGACACAAACGAACCAACAAACTGGGAATGAAACTAAATTATTGTATAATATTGTACATTGCACAAAGTACAAAGAAAATTGATAACGGATTTTCATTCCACTGAAATATTACAGCCTAAAGGATGAGCAAAAATATAGAAAAAAGTTACTTACAATTTGCCTATTTTCAAAAATGTCCAAAAATCTTGAGTTTTGAGTTTATCCGGAATCCGGAATTTATAGTGGTCACCTTTTATTTTATGACTGAAGATGAGCACTTTGAAATTTGGATTTGAGTGTAAAAGTGTAAAAGTATTTGAACTTTATTTTTGGCGTAGTTTGTAGTTTGAGACGATTTCTCGTTGACCGTTTCCGTTGACTGGTCAAGCAAAACTAAAGTCACCACAACATTTGAAATTTGCGAATACGATGCGATGCGATGAGATGCAAAAAGTAGACAGTCTATAGTCTATGAAAAAAGTTTAGCACACCACAAACTTGCCACTTGCACTGACACCACCACGAGCGAAAGAGCAGTAACTGGTTCGAGGTTCTAGAGTTCTAGAGTTGGAGAGTTGCGAATGCGAATTTGAATTTCGGCTATTTAGTTACGTTTAAAAGTTCTATGTACAAAAATGTCTGCGTTGCCCACAAATTTGATTTTCAACTTTTATTCACAAGGATAAATTATTTTTGAAACTATTTCACTTTGTTATATTGTAAAAGCACGGGAATGTAAATAATTTATGTGGAAATGTACAAGAGAAATGGAAAAACTCTGTTTGAATTTTATGGATTGTTGTTGTAGGTTCCTTCGTAATGATGATGATAAATATTATTAATTTGGATTGTTGTTTCTCCGAAATGTCTCTTGTGTCTTGTATGATTCAGAACTGAAGTCAATCGCCGGTTCAACTCGTTCTATTTATACAGTTAAATGGTAGTGCAGTGGTGAGCAGAGCAGAGAGAGAGAGAGACAGCTAGGAAGCACATGCAACAGCATCAAAGTATGTAAGTACAAAAGGATAGCAAATAAATACGTGGAGATGGATAGGAAAAAGCTCAACAAAAAATTCCTTCCCCCACTCGCTCACTCTCCTATCTCAATTTTTGCACATGGCTAAAACACTCCAAGTCTTCATGTGTTCTCTGTGTAGTGTGTATTGTGTAGTTGTATTGTGTAGCGTATTATGTAGGAATTGCGCTACTGTCCACGCAGATCACCTCATCTCTTCTTCGTATTTAACCAACTTTGCTGAACTTGCACAAATCAATGACCACCACTCGAATCTCAAAACTCAAAACTCACAGCAAACCAAATGCATAACATAACATATTATTTACAACTGCACTGTTGGCTCTCATTTTTGCCATAATTCCCCATTTTAAATGCACTCAGCACTCACAGCTCACCTGATTTTAAAAATATGCGATTTAATTTATGTTCACATATCATTGACTTTTTATCTCGTTTAAATGCATGTGAAATCTATAGTTAAAGAAATTGACATTGGTGATTGGTGATTGGAGCAAGTGGGACATGTAGAGTAAAGTCACATGTCCACATGAAAACATTTCATGTACATAATGGTTGGAGACAACTTAAGTTATATAAGATATTCTGGATTCTGGAGAATCCCCTGCTTCGTCTTTGGTCTCCTCGTCGTCATCATCATCATCATCATCATTTGTTCCTTTGTCCGTTGGTCCGCATGAAAGAAGAAAAAGAGGATTTAGTGTCTGGATTCTGGATTCTGGATGCTGGATTTTTTGTACCAAAGAAAATGTGTGTGTGTTCAAGTTTCAAGTCATGAGTGGAAAGAATGTATTCAATATTCAAATGTATGTACAATGTACAATGTACAGAGGATCGCAATAATAATTCTCAACTTTTTTCTTTGATGCAGAGTGCAGAGCCACGCGAAAGTCATGCGAAAAATCGAATGATCCTTTCGACCAATCGGCTATCTCCTCTCTCTCTCGCTCTCGCCGCAGCTATGTACTTCCCTACTTTTGAATAACATTCTCCTTCTCCGTCTCTCTCTCTCTCTGCTCTTGTATCTTGTACAGTACACTGCACAGCCCAAGTATTTCAATGTGTGTGTGTGTGTAATTGAGGTAGAATTACTATTTTACTATGGCTATCATGAGCAGGATTCCATTCCATTATATTCTATTCCATCATGTGTATCATCAAAACTCAAAACTCAAAACTCTTAACATTAAAATCTTCTTTTTACTTGTGCATTTTTATGCGTACTTTTAAACTCTTCAACTCGTCATTGTGGCTGTTCCATTGTGTAGCATGTAGATTGTAGATACGTCAAGCATCAAGCATCAAGCGTGTAAGCTGCATGCTCTATCTCAAAACTCTAAACTCAAAACATCGTACCACTCAACCACATGTATAAATGATATATAATTCCACACAAGTGAATATAATTATGATAAATTACAAGCAGTAAGCACTGCATTGTCACGGCATCTTTTCCCTATGCACCTAAACCTAAACCTAATTCATCATTTTCTAGTATTTTAACTACTAAGACCACGCATAATGACACTGCAACCAGCAAACGCAAATAGCAAATAGCAAACAGTGTGTAGTGTATAGTTTGTAACACTCGCTCATTCTTCATTCGCGTCAATAGTCAATTCACTCAACTTGCTCCTTCTTCTGTGTATGTAACATTTTTGTGGTGCTCATCACGTGATTTCAGATGTTCTCCTTTGTTTTTATGGCGTATCACGAACCGTCAAGTGGGAGAGGAAGGGTCATGAGAAGAAAGTACTCCGTCCGTCTTCCGACTGCATAACACCTTTACGTAGGTATCATAACAACTTGACCATTCACTTGACTATTGGGAAACTACTCCACATTTCCCATGTACAACGTCATTTTAAACTTGAACTTGTAAAAGTCGTAGATTGGAACAAGTGTATGTGTAATGCGTATCTCTTTTCCTATTCATTACTAGGCTTGCGTGCGTGTGTACTGTGTGTGTGTTGTGTATGGTCTGTTTTTACTCGTTAATCTGCATTCCAGTTTAAAACGTAGATTACATTGGATTGGATTGGATTCTGGATTACACAAACAAACGATAACAAATACTAAATACATCATTTATACTATTATTTTTAAAACTGAAACAAGTAACATGGAAAATGACGGTTTGTTTTGGGTTTTGGCGTAATGAGCGACAAGGAAACAAATGTGACACATTGTCATCATGACACCACACCAATTATCACGTGTTTATCATTTACTCCATCAAATATTAAACACTATAAACAGCTTCTTCTTTTACTTACTTTCTTCCTTACTTCGCTCTTTTTATTTCTCTGGCCAGTGACTTTCATGTTACCGATATCCATATTCTTAGTCTTCAGTTTCCATCAAAATTTACATCAACCTCCAAATGTTTAGATTTAAAAACATCTCGTCTGTCAGCGTTTCCGCGCTGTATTTTTCACAAACAAATATTTTCAAATTTAAAAAGAATCTACTGCTTTAACAAATCTTTTTCAAAGTTGCGAAACACATTTTTAAAAGTACACATTAAACATGCCCCACGTGACGTCAACTTTCACTAAAATTTGTATGACTTCGACGCCGTTTGAAATTTCTAGAAAATTGAACGTCAATTTTGATTAAAATTATGCTCAACTTCGACGCCGCTTAAAATTTAGTAGATACCAGAGCCGAGTTTCACAGTTTGTTTACGCCTTTTGGAACGATATATTTTCGGCGCTACAGCTGTCGCTAAGTGCACTGGCTATTAAAATCATTGACTAGAATCCATTGTAATAATAAACATAATATATTGTGCATGTGCTTGCAGACGTTGCTTGATCATTTGTTTTGTTTTTTATTTGCAAGTTAGTTAAACAAAATGTATTGGGAGCGGAAATCGTACGATCCCACAAGCGTTGACAAAATCAAACTTGTGATATTTTTTGAATGATGAAAAGGAAAACTAGTGCAGAAATAGGAAAATAAAATAAGGTTTTGCAGTTATGCTGATTATGCTGTGTTAACTACGCATTTAAGAATGGTACGTATAAAATTATGATTTTCTCCTCGTGCAAAGTGAGGAAGAAAATGCCCCTTTTGGGAAAACAGGGATATTTTCCGAAAGAAATTACCGTGGATCGCCTGCTAAGAAATTAGGAAATATCGGAGATAGTTTGATGGAATCCTTGATGGATTTTAATGTCACAATATCTACAATAATTTTTCTGCTGCTGGGTTTGCACTCGGTATTTAGATTTAATTGAGCACATTTTTCAAAATGACCCTAACGCACGTGTTTTTTAAAGACGAACTGATCTTAATGTGCATGTGCGAGTTGTTAGGCATGTGTAAAGTGCAAATGTACTTTTTTGGAGAGATGGTTGCGTTGCATATTGGTTAGCGACAGGTTGATCATTGATCATGAATTCAGAGTAAAAAGCTTGCACATTTTCATTCTTATCAAATTAGATAATACTGAAAATAAAAATAGTAGAAATGACATGACATTGACAATTGACATCCAGTTCAGTTGCACACAACACACAAGGTACAATCTCGCTTTTAAACATTTTGTTCATGCTGACTGCTGATGAAACAAAAAGATGGAAAATGGAAATGGAGAAACCTTGGAAAGAAAAACATTGGATTGCATTCCGGATTTTGTACGTAAAAACTAATCCATATTCCGTGCTTGATTTTAACATGTGTGTTATTTTCAGCTGTAGTTTGTAGATTTTTTATCAGCTATGAGCTATGAATAAAAATATTAAAAATGTTTTACCTTTTCCAATTTAAGTATAAAACAGCAGAGCAGAGAAACGACCTTGCCACGATTGACATTTAGGCACAATGACATTACACTCACCTCTTCTTCTTCTTTCTCCCCTTATAAGCAGCAATCAGCATAATACGTAACATTCAAACACAGTTGACTGCATAAGGGAAGAAATGAATGATAAGTGAAAAAGAATCATGTAACAAAAATTATGCAAGTAGCAATAAAAATGAAAAATCGATATTCGTTGATAAGGATTTTGTGAGATTTGATATTTGAGATTTGATGAGTTTACGAGATGAACTGAAGCATGCATTTTTTATGTGGAGTGATGTGGGTGCAGGAGTGATGAGCGTGATTTTTACTGGTGGCTGGTGACCGATGATTGGTGATGAGCATTCGTCCATAATCCACAATCCATCATACATAACAAATTGATAGAAATAAAAGCAGTCAGCAGTTAATCGATGACAGGCATTTGCATTCGCATGGACCAACACGTGTAATATTATGTATTTAATTATTTTTATTATATAATGCATGCGCATTTTTTTCATTGACGTGCAGATGAACTGACCCATGTCTTGAACATGACTCGTGCTGTCTCAGTATTTTATCTCACCTCGGGAACATCAATACACCATATTTATTTAACCCCTCAACTGGGCACTGGACACCCAACAAAGTAAAGAAGGAGACGGAGACGGAGACGGAGAGGAGTCCAGGAATACATAATTAATAATTAATAGTCATGTTGGACATAGTTGCAGAATGCAGAAAAAACTAAAATAAAGAGCAAATAATAAAGTACATGGAAAATCCAGTCGAGTGATTTTTTACTCCAGTTTTCCCATGTCCTCAAGTCCAAATCC
Organism: Sminthurinus aureus; assembly: GCA_034698265.1. Taxonomy (NCBI): domain Eukaryota; kingdom Metazoa; phylum Arthropoda; class Collembola; order Symphypleona; family Katiannidae; genus Sminthurinus; species Sminthurinus aureus. Next base: position 21,696 of record JAQGBH010002520.1, read on the forward strand.
TTTGTACATAAATTAGTTGACTTAAAAAAATTACGTACTTTGTGGAATTTGGAAAATGAGCAGAGAATTAGATGACACGCGTGTAGCATGATACACATGTGTGGCTTCGGATGAATCAAGATGCTACACTGCTGGATGCTGGATACTGGTCTTTTTAGAGTTGAGACTACATTGTACATTTTGAGTATTGAGATTAAATAGCATGTCATGTCAACCAAAATAGTTTTAATACTACTCGTTCAAATTACATATCTACAAACATCTGACAAAAGTACACGAATAAATAATATTAAATAATATTATAAATTATCAGAGCAAATACGATCGCAAATGAAGCGGAAATGTCCTTTCGTGCAATTTATTTTAGACTGCATAAAAATGAGCTTGTTGTGTTTGTGTAACTCGTGTATCTTGTATTTTCTATGTTTTACAGCTCTTCATTAGTCATTATCCTGTCCATGAGAAATGTTCTATTCACATTCACATTCAGATTCACATGGACGTCATGAGCACGGAGTGGAAGCAGAAAGCAGAAGGATCGGCAATCGTCATCACAAATCACATCGTAATGCTCCTAAATACGCAGATACTTTCCATGTCCACATTTTGTAATCATCATTTTTCATGCGCAAAAACATGTGTGGAATGTGGACACTGCTCTGAATCTTAATGTTAATAATCCTCGTCTGCAATTACTCTTGAACCCTTAAACTCTCATTCTAAATTGTAATCATCCAACATTCATGAATATTTTATCATTTTATCATTTTATCTCCACTCTTTTCTTGACTACCAACAATTTTTGAACCTTGGGATTTTCTAGTTATTATTTGAATCAGTATAATCAGTTTGAATCAAATGACAAAGAAATCTGAAAAAAATCTACAAGAACCTACAAAAAGCATAATAAACTGTTTCTAGTTTCTACTTGATAAAAAACTTGGAGCCCTAACAATAAATTCCTTCCTGTAATTTAATTTTGATTAAAATTTTTAAGTCATCTTTTAAAATGTAGAGCAATTAAAAAAAGAGAATTTAAATTCTAAATTTTGAAATTAAAAATGAGATTCTTTATAATATTTCTAATTTCTACTCTTGATTCTTTATTTGAGCATTGAGCATGTAAAATGGAATGTTTCCTCGAAAGTTTCCGGGAAACTTTCTTCCTATTATTAATGTAAAAATTATAGCTAAAAAACATGAGGCGTTGTGTGGGAAATTGAGAAAGATATGCAATGAGCCTGGGTAAATCATTTATTATTATTATTATTGTTGTAGTTGTTATTTATTGTAATGATATTTTGTTTATGTACATATTAATATTACACAGATGAGGGTTTTTACATGGAGCAGGATGAGCGTGAGTCTATTTGAAACATCTATCGATCTATCGATCTATCGACATCCACAAGAGTCCACAATCATTTCCTTGAAGGATTTAAAGTTGACTTTTCCTTCGTGGTCGTGATAGATCATTGAGAGGCTGGAGTATTCGGTTGCTACGCAACAGGGTGCAGGCACTTGACGAGGATTCAGGTCGTTCACGATGGACTGGATCACCGAGTGATGACTGCTGTTCATGTTCGGTGCCAATGGATATTTGCATCTGCCCACACACTGAAATGCGTGATAATGCGTCGGTGCAATAATCCACGAGTCCCAGCCAACATCTTCAAAATTAAGTCTCATTTTATACTTTCTGCATAATTTCTTTTGACGATTCTCCAATCGATTCAAATCTCGGTTTTTATTCCCCCTTTTCTTCCCTTTGTCACTCGACTTATTTTGATTCTTCATGCTTCCACCTTTCTTGTTCACACCGTCGTCCGAGTAAGTGAATAAAATAGGGTCCAGCTTTGAGGGCCGAGTGCTTAAAAATCAAAGGACAGAAATGCAAAATACAAAATAATTATTATTCCCATGTTTTTCTTTTTGGTTTGGTTTGGTTTGGAGGAAGGAGAAACGACGGAAGCATGCGGATTTTGAAATGATTTTGTACCTGTTTTTGGGATTTTCTGCAGCTCGGGTGACGCGAACGTGATGGACTGTGGAAGAAAAGTTGAGTTGTTTTCCATCTGGATGAACCACTTGAATCACAAGTCCATGATTCTTTTTATTCTTCTCCTGCTGATTGTTTTTGTTGCTGTTGCCCTGTGTTTGACTTTGAGTTTGTGTTTTTGTTCCTGTTGCCGTCCACCGAATGACAGCGGGAAATACGTCGAAAGTCAGCCAAAATCCCCCGTCTTCCCCGTTTCCCTGACGACGACTCAGATCTAGGAATTTAGAGTCGATGGGGAAAATTATGGGTTGATCATTTCCCTTGTTTTTCCTCCCGCCCGGCGGCCTCATCACATCATTCAC
>JAQGBH010002521.1:0-24052 GCA_034698265.1 Sminthurinus aureus
CTCATTTTACGCCCTTAAACTTGCGCATTCGGGAAAATGAATATCATATTCGGAATCAGCACGTCGAAATCTACAAACTGATGTACTTTTCATCCAAATCCCGATTATACACTTGCCGGAGGTCCATTGTCAGTAAAACTCTTAAATGCTCCTCACATTTAAATAAACAAGGACATCGGATGTAAGTTCATTAATAAACTAATGTTGGTTTGGTTTTATTCAGCTGAAATTTCCGCGTTCTTCCTGATCCATTCGAGATGGTAGGACACTTTTGTAAAAACACCAGGATAATCCCTAGTTCCAAGCACGCCCATTTCATCTGGTTGATTTCTGTCAGGACCAACGGTTCCACCGCCCACTAAAAAATCATAATCAAAGGTCAAATAGTTTGTAACAAATGCAATTTTTTGTGGGCCACATGTAATATTCTGTGGGTCAAATGTAACGTTTTCTGGGCCGTTTATAATGTTTTGTGGGTCAGAATGTATTTTGTTGGGCCACCCTATTGCGGATGTACAAGAAAAGGCGTACCAAGAGATGTGAGTCCCACTAGAATTTGCTCCCCTGATTCAGAAACAAAATAGAGGGGTCCACCAGAGTCCCCTTGTAAATTGAAAACCAAATGCATTAAAATATCGAGCAAGAATTTGTTCAAAATTTATGACTAAAATTTCTGGTTAAAAATTAGTGTCGAAAAGGTGTAATTTTTTTTGCACAACATCAATTCATCAAACTTACCCATGGCGGTCCTTTGTGTTGAACTTCCGGCGCAAATTTGACTTTCTCTTAGGGAATAGTCCAAGAGTTTTTCACACTCATCCAGCGTGACAAAGGGAAGTTCCGCTTGTTGAAGGATGTGCGGGGGGAAGTTGTCCTCATTTTTTCCCCAACCGACTGCTGTAAATGGGCCTACATTTGGTACAATTTATCACCATCAGATGAAATTGGGATTTTTTTTCCTCTTTCCTCCACGTGCAAAGTCAAATGCTACCTGATTGTAAAAATATGGAAAAAAAAGTTTACCAGTCGGTTCAAAACTTGGAGAATCTGGCAGAGTAACCTTTTGGACCCTTTCATTAAATTGAAAGGGCGGCGTGACCTTCATTAGCGCAATGTCGTTGTAATGTTCTCTTGTGCTGAAAAATGACCAATGGTCAAATGGTCAATCCAAAATCCAAACAAAGTGTTAGTTACATTTTTAGAGTTGGGAGATTACGAGTGAGTGTAAAAAACACAAAATGCTTTGGATATTTTGACCGCTCTTGAATGCATTTAAAACTGGCGTAAACTTGCGTAAATTTTCATAAACATTCTTGAAATTAGCAACAGCACTCTAGGTTATTTTAGTTTATCCGAGCGATCTTGTGAGCAATGTGAATCATTTTTAGGAGGGATTAATTCATTACACACTGCACATTCAAATTCTCGGTTTGTTTTTCAAAAATTACATGGGGAAAGCCAAAAGTGACAAAATTTTCTCGCTACTTTGTTTTACACTTCAACTTTGACTCTTTACAAAGATTCAAAGTTAAAATACAAAAGCTAAAGCTCATTTGCGAATTCGTTTAAAAAAATTAACAAACATAAAAACCGTACGGGCAACGGGCAACAACTAAATTAACTAGCAGAAATTTACACGATGAGACAAAACACGTGATTGTAGCGGAACGCCTCATTATTACCGAAAATATTTTTTTTTTGCTAAAAATACTTCAAGACGCTCTTCAATTTCCAAAGGACTCACTGTTTTTGAAAGATGACCGGAAAACTGCCAAAATGTGACATGAATTTCAATTTTTGTATTTTTTCTATTAAAACTCGCTCTAGGTGGAAGCCAAATCAACTTTTACAGACCAAAAAATCAAAATTAGCAGCCCCGATGCACCCTTTTGCTCTGTGCAAAGTTTTGGAATTTTCGGAAAATTCTAAGCGGATCAGAAAAAATATTAGAAGAAGTGAAAATTTAATTCCCTTGCTGGGCAAAAAACTTTCACTCTTGAGAAAACTTTTTGTTTGGGCGATTTTGGAGCTGTAACAAATCATCAGGGTGCACAGTGAGCACAAAAGACCGATTCCGGCGATAAACCTCGAAAAATGCATCATGGGGAGATAATAAAAAATGAAAACTGATTTTGACCTGAGGGTGACTGCAGTCTTTATGTACTTTTTAAAATTTTCATTTTCTGGTCAAAGTATCCAAAGAAAAAGCGCATGCGTTCAGCATGAATCATAATTTTTTTTGTTGCTCTATTAATTTGTTTTTGTAAAACTCGAGACTCGAGACTCACTTAGTAAAATTTTCATGGATAATGATCTTTGAAACGGTCACAATCTGCTCCTTGTCGTCGTTTTCGGAAATGTCGTGATCTCCAACGATGACTCTGTAACTTTCTGGTGACGGTAAACTCACCAAACAGTGCGCCGCCGTTACCAGCCATTCTGAATTTAAGATACTCCCGCCACAAAGATGGAGTGGACATGCGTATGAAGGGTAATATTCGAGGTTTACCAAGGATTTGTATTTGTAAGGAGGGGCGTCTTCTCCTCCTTTGATTCGAGACTCAAATTCCGATTCACCGCTTTCCGTTGTTGTGGTTTCTCCTTCACCTTGACCTTGACCTTGACCTTTAGCCGTCTCTTTTATCCAGGGAATGTATGTTGCAAGATTTAGGAAAACGCCGTACTGTGGTTTTAAACCTGTAACTCTCAGTGGTCCAAGTCCGACAGGAACTGGAACAGAAGTTGATTCTGATTCTTTTTGTGCGTACAAAATGCTTCTGAGTGGACGATTTTTCTCGTCCCCTTGTACGAGACATTTTCCCGCACAAATTACCGCGTCAGTTGTATTTTCATCGCCCTCCGTTTTGTTTTTGTTGTCCAAGCATTGGTCAGTTGGAACAAAATCCAGGGGAGATTCCATCAAGCTGGCGAGCAGTTCCTCATCCTCTTTCATCGGCTGAGCCACAATCCATCCAACAATCTTGAGACTTGAGGTTGTAATAGATGGCGCCATAGCCTCGATTGCTCCCAAGTCGATCGGTTGCACATTGTCGTTAAAATCAAAAGGAGTGGAAACTCGAGCGAGGCCAATGTCATTTTTGTAATAGGTCAACGCTTTCCTTCTGAAATTTTGCAACAAGAGGAACAAGAAAATGGCGTATTTTTACGCCTTTTTAATTTGAACAGACGATATGATTTTACGTGAAAAGTACCAAGTAAAAGAGCTAAAAGTTTTCTTACCCAATGTTAAAATCAGGATGCAGAATGTATTGCGCGACACTTTTTCTCTGTTCAGTTCCCTCCTCTTTGTGCATTCGTCGTTCTCCCGCAACAACCGCAAGAAAATCAGAGTGCTTCGGATTGTACCCTGCGAAGCATTCAGTATGTTGGACGATTATCCAGTTTTTGTCAAGTAAAAGTCCGGTGCAGTATTTTACGGTGCATTTTTCGCCAATTTCTACCGTCACCACCGACGGATATTTGCTCATTGACTTGACAATTTCCGGCTTTGGAAGACCTTCTTCCGTCGAATTGTCACCTTGTATGTTATTTACAAAACAATCAACATTTTAAACGTTCCTGACAACATTCTTAAGTTTGCTTGATATAAAAAGTTAAAAAAACATTTCAAAACTATTTAGTAATTTAAAAGGCAAAACAGGACTGACAATACACTTTCACATTTTTCACAAAAAATTCACATTTCTCAAAATCAAAGTTTTCTCCGACGAGGCCTCGTATTTTGTTGCAAATAGGAAACCTCGAACGTAACCTAGGCAACAAAATCAAAGCTGTAATCTCTAAATGCAATGCGGATGCCGTGAACATTTGAAGGTCTCCACCCTAAATTTATATTACCAAGTTTTGATGAAAATCTCGGCGCCGTGTACAAACAATGATGTTGAAGGACCCATGAAAAAGTTTTGTAGTAAAGGCTTTGATGACACGAGATTACTTGAACCGTTTCAAATTCAATTTTTAGATTTTTAGATATAGTATGGTGCAAAAAGTTAGGGAAACCATGTTTTTTGGCCATAACTTTTTTCCTATGCAAGTGGTGAATGTGCATTTGGCAGAAGTTTATTTAGACTTGCTCGAGATTAAAATATATGACCATTCGAGATTTTCAATGAGCCCACGTTTCAAAATTTACAAATCAGGTTACCTACATGGATTCGGAGGTCGTTGTTTTTGTTTTTGTTCATGAGATTTTGATATTCCTCTTCCTTTTTTCTCACCCATTTCCGATTCGTCACATGTTTTGAGGTCAAATGATGGACAGGAATCTGAATTCAAATCAACTGTTGGAATAATTATGAAAAGTTTATTGAAACATTTGGTTCATTCAACTCGTTGTTTTTGTTTTGATACGAATCTTGAAATGTTAATAACTGTGATCTAGCTGGCTTTTTGAATTCAAAGTAAAATCAGTACCACAACTTTTCCACTTGTACCAGCCGCATTTTGTATCATCATTTTGGGGCCTTGTTTTGAGTGGGGATTGGATTTTTCCAGTTTCCTGAAATGCGTGCTCCTGGTCGCAAATGTATTTTGCAACAGACCTAGAGATTTGTGGATTTTGACTTGTTGTTTCCGCCTCGTTTGCAAAATTTAGGACAATATAAACTTTTAATACGAGAAAAAATGCATCAAAATTACAAGATAGACGCATCGCCACAAAGGACGATATTTCGTACATTGTACATTCTACAATCTACAACACTAGATGTGACAAAACAAAGTTTGACTCCGCTCTCAGTCGAGTAAAATAGGCTACTTAACGATCTGCAATACTGATTTACGACAGCGATAAAATTTTTAGATAGTATTGAAGCACGAATTAAAATATTTGTTTCGCTCCTCTTTGATGCTTTGCTAACAATTTGTTGTCAACTGGCGACTCCTTGGCGGTTTGTGCTATTCCAAAATCAAAACAAAAGAAAACTCAATGATTAATTTGACTCAGCTCCTTCCTTTGCTCTGTATTCAAATTAAGTGGAAAATCGGTGTCATCATTTGGTACAGGCCAAAACAATGTCACACTGTGAAAGAACTGAGTTTCATCTTCCGTCTGGTGAAACTTTGACAATTATTGGATAGCTGAAAGTGGGCTTAACATATTGATGATAAAATATTGTAAGGCTTTGAAGTTTTCAAGTTTCATACTTCCAACTCACAAACACCAAAAAAGAATTGACCGTTTCTTCTGATTCAATATCAAAACCTTTGCATCTCTCACATTTGAATTGTTTAACCTCATGCCATCGGATAGCGACTTTTGTCGTATATTTAAATTATTTCTGGTGGCCTGGTAACGTAAAAAGTCGTATTTGTTGATCAACAAAAATCGCCTGATAACACTTTTTAGCGTACTTTTTTGCAGTTCACTTCTGCCTGACTACGCCTTTTGGCGTATTCATAAAAATTCACTACGAACAATGCTTATTATGAAAATCCCCTAAGATTTGCTTTTGAAGAACTTTTAGTTAAAGCTCTCCGGCAGAAACGCTTCTTAATTAATTTTTACAGTAGAAAAAATATAATAAATATTGCATTATTTACTGGCTATAGTACAAAGTAAATATAATGCACTCCGATTGCATGAGGTTAACAAGTATAATCGACAAAGTACAAAGTGATTGAGCTAAGCAGATTGAGGAGTTGAAAAGAGGTTGAGTGAGAAAATAAGAGTGAATGGTACTCACAGTGACAAGGTGTGTATCCGCTGTCAGAAGAGAGGCCGAGAGGGCAAGGGACTTCATAACCAGCACAATATGCCGATGGACAAGCTGTCAACCAAACCAATCCAATTCAATAAAATCAATAAAATCAATAAATTTTGACAACATTTCAACAATAATTAGTATTATTATTGTTTTATTAATCTTGACTCTTGACTTTTGAATATTCACTGACCTGGAGTTGGTTGAAGATGGTAGACGATAAAGTCGGAGCAGTTCCTCACGAGCATTTGAATCTGAGTTGTACAACATTTCCCTTGGACAGACACACAACCCACAACTTTGCTTATCCCTTCATCCACAGTCGGGATTGAACCTTGAGAATACCAACAAAAAAACAAACAAAAAATTGGACCATTTAATTTCATCATCATCAGCATCACCTATCAGATATCACATATATCTCATTTCTTGCAAGTGTGTAATTTTTAGAATGCACACATCACCTACTCGACTTTTGACTCTCAATTCTCAAGTTTAACTTTCGATTTTTGAATGTTTGCAATGTTAACTGTTGAGAAAATGAAAAGTATGCAAAATGGAAATTATGCAGACAAGTAGAATATAAAATGTGGAGAGAGAATAGAAACCGTTTCCCATGCATTTGTCTCGATTTCAGATTTCGTATTTCGTACATCTTTTCGTCTCTAGTTCTTTCTTTCCTTTTCTACATTCATAACTCATCACATCACATCACACATCACAGATGATAGACCACATTCACAATATACACATAGAATACAGAATACAGAATAAAGACTGTAGATTGTATAGATTTGCATGTACATGCACAATGTACAATGTAAAGTGTAAAATGTACAGTAGAAAAAAGAAAGAAAAAACGTTGACCATGACAAAACGGAATGAGTGTGAATCCACGCCGTACTTTTTTTCTCGCTCTTAAATATTTTCCCTTTTCATTTGAATTTTTGTTGAAAGTCTCAAATTTAAACGTGGTCTAAAATATAAAAGAAAAAGAAGAAAATTCCAATTTTTTGCACATAAAAATTTGAATGTCCACTGACCTTTCATCCAGACAGGAGCTCTGGTGCCACAATAATTAACCCCTGGACATGAAGTTGGGATAGTGTTTCCAGCGAGAGAGCTGAATCTGTACCATCCTGGAGTAAGATCTCGATCACACAAAGCCTGCTCTCTAACTTTTCCAGAACCAAATCGGAAGTTGTAACTCCGCTGTGGTTGATTATTTATGAGGCGATGGTAACTGGGATGACAAGGATTTACTGCTTTTTGGGACTGATGATTCGTCGGCTCGTCGTCATGGTGATCGTCTAAATGAGGATGAAAGTCATCATCAAAGTAATCCCTCTCTCGTTCTCGATGTCGATCTCGATCTCTGTCTCTGTCTCGATCTGGGACTCGATCTGGGACTCGGACTCGGTCTCTATCCCTTAAAAAATCATAAATAAATAAACAATTTTGGAAACCTTGCGACAAAAACATGAACAACAAAAATATAGCAGAATCCTTAATAATTAATAACATCACAGTATTATTTACTGTTTTCACATTTTCTTCAGCCTGTAGTTTAAAAAAAATAGTTTGTAGTTGTTTTATTTTGTTTTTACCTGTATTGAGCACTGACAACATCACAGACTGACACACAGTATAAATAAATGTACAAGAGTCCGAACACAAAATAACGCTCACATTTTTTGGCCATAGTCCATAAATCTCCTCCGCTTTGAAGAATTTATGAACCCAACTTAAAAATTTAAATCACAACCACAATTAACAATTGGTTTTCTCATAAATGAAAGGAATTTCACAGTCTCTGTCTGAATTCTGAATTCTAAATTCTGAATTTTATCCTCTATTTGTTTTAGTTTTTCATCAAATAACAAACACCAAATTCCGAAAAAACTCCATTCACAATATTTAAATTTTAAATACACCGAACACTTTATAATTAAAATTCCATTGCTCAAACAAAAAAATAGCAGATTTCACAGATTGTTCAATTATTAATTACTAGAAAATTTTAAAGTGCACGACTCTTGTAAAATCACTGAAAATCACTGAAAATGAATTGTCGTGAATTTCCCTTCAAAACTGTACATAAATGACGCGTAGAGTTACACTGATTCACCATTTCAAATTTGAACAGTAACAAAATCACAATAAATAATCTGGGTAAAAATCACAGCACTGAACAAAAATAGAGATATTTAGGTAGAAGGTAAAACGTAATCTACGTACTACGTACCAGTCGCACTGAACACAAGGCAAATTCTTTCTTTGGAATTCATTGGATTTTAGTGAGTGAATGAATAAGTGAGTGAGAGACTGAAACTGAGAACTGAGAACTGTTCAAATGGAGAACGTAGACACAAGACACAACGCACAAAGTACAAAGGATGCTGATGATGATGATGATGATGAGCGTCAGAACTTAACCAGAAAGAAACCAAAAGACTTGCAACTTGCAGCAAGTTGTAAGTAGTAGTACCGTCGGCTTCGTCTTTCGTCTTTGTTGTTGAACGAAAGGGAAATTATTGAATGAATGGTGTAAAACGTTTACATTTTTTTACAGTAAAGTGCATAGAGTATACAGTATACAGTATCAGTAGTGTAAAAACTAATGTCTAATGTCTAATGTATCTTTGTACTTGTAAATTGTAATGTAAAGTGATATGGTGTGAGATGCACCAAATCCAAATCCAAATCCAACATTCAACTCACTCTTTTTTTGAAATGGTTAAATGCACAGAAGACTCGAGTCTCGAGACTCAAGACTCAAGACTGAATATGATGTTGAGAACTGAGAATTCTTGGAATGAATGAAGAGTGAGTAAAACGGTAGAACGTAGAATAAAATCTACAATCTACAGCTCCTTAAAATAAAATCAACAAACTTTATTCATTTGTGTTCATGTGTACACTGTACAGAGACAAAATACATTTGTTTTATTGTTATGCGTTTACCTGTACTTTTGGTACACACTAAACATTAAACACGATTGGTTTGGTTTGTGGAAGGTATTTTGTATTTTAGGTGAGTGGATATTCCAAATTCCAATACCTTGTGTATTGTGTACTTATGCTTTTCCAATTTTTTCCCAAGGACATGAAACACCAAACATCAAATGTCAAATTACACCGTATCGGGGTATTTTTTTTTCTCGGTCAAATCATCACCTCATCACTCATCACGTTAGTTGTACATTGAGCATAGTACATACTACATACCTCATATACATTGTACACTGTACAATATACAATATGCTATGGACATTGGGTATTGGGTATAGAAATTTCTGTGGAAAAAATATTCTACTCTTGATCTTGGCCACCAACATCAAGAATCAAAAGACGGATTTCTTTCATGTACACTATACACACTGTCAATTGTCAATTGCATTTTATTGTTCATGTCGTTGTTGTGGCTTCTGTATTCTGCATATTTTCTGTGTTGTAGGGTACAGAAAATTCCATAGAGATTTTAGATCATAGAAGAATCAACGTCCTCAGTCCTTAGTACTCACTACTGACCACAATTATACATTATGCATACAATATAATAAAATAATCATACGTTTTGAGTACTGAGTACACTATAAATATTAACACGTACCTACACTATAAAACGAGTGTATAATGCGCACAAGATCTATACAGCTCTAAACTCATTGCCAACAATCAAACATTTTTGACTAGACCACAAAGACGCATAGACCGAGAGGCCTACAAATTTTTTTTAGGTATATATGGATTTTGGATGTAATATGTAATACTTGTGTACAGTGTACAGTGTTTTGTATTTTATATTTTGTAGTTTGCAGGTACTTGTTGCTTGTTGTCTGTTGTCCATATCAGATATCAGTATATCCGCTCATATTTGTGGTTTTTTTTATTTGTGTATGAATCAACAATATCAATGTCCACAAATACTTTAAGTTTCAAGTAAATAAAAACTTTAATAAAAGTTTAGAATTTTAGTACAAGTGGTTTTTTCCCTTTTTTTATCAATTTCTGGGGGATATTCCGAAGGAGACTTGAGTTTTGAGTCTCATTTAATTTTGACACTGACTGGTACGACTTGCAAGAGTCTTGAACGTTGAATCTTGAACCATGCATTTAATTGGATTGGACTGGATTGGATTAGATTGAATGAGTCACAAGTATCAGATGATAAAGGATAAATGCTTTTCTCATAAAAATACAGACTCACGACTTACGACACATAAGATCACGTGTATGACTTTTGGATCGTTCTGGAACCTGTAGAAAATCTACATAAAAACAGAAAACAGGGCAAGTTGACCACTTCTAGCATCTGTAATCTGTAGTTTTTGATTCTTTTTCTTATTAAACATGGCAGAAAGAAGAATCAAATATCAAATATCAAATATCAGTTGAGTGAAATAATGCAAAAAGTATAATAATATTGCTTCAAAAAATCAAACCATCACCATCCTAAAATTCTATAAACTATTAATCATAACAAACAAACAAATAAACATCCATGTACAATGTACATTGTATACATTGAGAATTGAGAATTGAACACTTTTGTCAATTTACACAAGAAACACAGTCATTAGTCATTTGCTTGTTAATATTTTTGCAATTTCACCGTGACTAGTACAACGTACATTTTTCTTCATGCTTTAATTTCTAATACTAGTAAATCGTATCAGTTTGGTTTTTGGTTGTTCTCTTTTCTCTACGTAATTTCCGTCTGTCTATTATGTGCCGTATATGCAATAGATACTAGATTTTATACTTTATAAAGGAATTTTGTGACTTTTATTGTCAGTATGACGACTTTTTATGTGCAGTGCACATTGTGCACACTCAGAGCTTTGGAAAAACACTTATAATATTATTGTATATATATATGTAATATGTACAATATTTTTTACGTTTTCCGCATTTTCCCTTGGTTCTTGATTTGGAATTTGGAAGCAACAAATTGATAGTTTTCCGTCTTTTTCAACTCTTCTATTTTTTCATGATGGCATCCACAGGGCAAAACTAGATTTGAAGAAAAATACCTGATATAAATAAATTTTGCTGATGAATGTTTGGAATTGGGTTTCAGAAAAGTTTGTACTTTGTACATTTGCATTTATTTATATGTTATGATATGTAACATGTATTACACAGTACACACTAAATTCCCGAAATGGTACGGTGTACGGGCTACGGTCTACGCTATACACGTTACGAAAGAATGAACAAAGTATACTCAAAAATAGAATAAAGTACTTTGATGTAAATTGCACCTACTACAACATCAACACTTTACAAGTTACTCAAAGCTCAAAACTCAAAAATCTTCTTTTACTTAAGTAATTTATATTATTATAGTTGTGTATTGGTGTCCTGTTTCAAATTGAACAAGTAACAAATGAGTGAGTGATGAGAGATGAGAGCGAAAAGGAACGTTTTTTGTTTGCATGCGAATCTAATATCATTATTACAAGGAGTAAAGATTAAGTACATATTATACTATACATACATATTTAATATTTTATACAAAAAGTGCACACAATTTACAAAGGCATTTAAATTGTAAATTGTAGACCACACACAATAAAATTTAGTTTTGCTCGCTTATTTTGCTTCTATTAGTTAAAATGAAGATGAAAATGCCCTGGATTCTATGCATTATTACTCAGTAGAACACATCTTGTACTTAATTTTCTCACGGATTTCTTTGCATATATATAATACATATGTAATATGTACAAAAATGAAGATGAACTCTTGTATTTTGTATGTATTCGTTCCTTTTGTCGCAATGCAATCCAAAATTCACACAGAGTATACAGATCATAATGCATAACATTTTTCCTACATGTATAAAAATACTTTCATGTATATGTTTATATGCAATCTGAATCAGGCTACAGACGACTAGCTATAAATATAATATATAAAGTAAAGAGAATAAAGAACGTTGACTTACCCTATTTTGAAAAAAAAAACTACAAAAATCTAACCACAAGATTTTCCTCCTCTTCTTATTCATTACTTTACATTTTACTACAATATTTTAGATAAATAGTACTACTTTTACAGTTAACTGTATTCATGATTCATACACATGATACATATGATACATGCACTAAAACTGAAAAATGATGGGCTTAAGATGCCTGCTGTCTACACATGGTAAATGGTGAACGTAATATATGTACAATGTACATTGTACAGTAGTTCATAATAAAAGAAGGCAATCGTATGATGAGTGATAAGTGAAATGTAGTTTAAGTGTTGAGTAATATCATATATATTTTACAGACCTAACAGGGAACGTCCATTTATCCATTTTCCTAATGTGATGTATCACGTTAGTCTGTTTAACATCATGATTCATTATACTTTTGTAGCAGTTAGCTCTTTCCTGTTGTTGAGCTTTGTGTTTTATAAACACTCCATTTCTGCAATTCTAAAATCCACTAAAGTCCACAAAAAAGACAGTCAAATTTAGTTTGATACATTTTGGCATGTAATATGTATCATCTGAAAACACACAATCATATATCATAGTATATTATATATGTTACATGAAATAAGAAACAAGGCATTTATAAGTATGTTAGATGTTGGATGTAACAATATATTATGCTTACCTGTAGAAAAAAAGCTTCACTTTCTCAAAACTGATTGCGTACAACTCATTTTTTGTTAACTGTTGATGGAATGATTTTTTTCACTAATAAATACACATAATATATTATAGTAAACGACAACTATACCTATATATACATATACTATATAGTTGAGAGTGGAATGGAGTGGACAAAATCATCAAAAATCAAGACTTCAAACGTGTATAAGCGTGATACGGTTCGTTGATTCTCAATTTTACATTGTTACTTCATCATCACATCACCATTTTACCCTTTTTCATGTGAAATTTTATTTAGACTTGTCAATAATAGGTAATATGTAATACGTTTTAAACGTGCAGCTATCCTCATACCTCATACCATGTACTATGTAATAACATGTTATAATATTATGCTGTAGACTAATATATATACAACTAGATATTAGAGATGAGAAGCACACGAAATGTTACTGAATAGTTTAACTGTCATTTTAAAAAATGTGTATCATATTCTTATATTTTTATTATTATATTATTATACTTTTACATAATATTATGTTTTCTTACACAGAAATTTCATTTTCAGAAAAAAAAGAGATTTTGATTCAAATAAATAACATTTAAAAACACTTTGTGTATATAGTATATATTATAATATATACTAATGTATAGATACATAATAAGTACAAACTCTATATAATACTAAATAATAATGAAATGAAATTTCCAAATTTCTCATTATTACAATATTATTATTATATTATCATTTTACATTAGACTGTGTGGTTTTAACAAAGTTTGAATAAAAATATTTATATTATGGGGATACATTTCGTGTTACATGTTACATATATAGAATATGGATGAGTTAATAATATTATAAGACAATATTATTATAACATTAAACTTCAAAAACCAAAATTTGTTATTAAACATTCTTTTTTTCTTCTTCAGTAATACTAATAAAACAATGTAAAGTAAAAATTCCTGATATACAAACTGATTAATACGAACTCTTTTTCTGAATCGTAGAAGATATACATATAATATCCTACAGACTGATTTTATCTCTCCTTCCCTCCAAGAAAAAAAAAACTACTATGCAAGAAATTATGCAAATCAGTTATAATTTATAATTATTATGATATAACAATAATGATAATTGCAACAAAAAAAAAGAAAATGGAAAAAAAACTGAAACAGAAATAAAATTAAAAATGTGAATGATATATTCCTTTTTTTGGTATCATTATATCCTCTCTGTATGTTCATTTTGCTCGTTTATCCTATAAATTTTTGTTTACCTGTTATTCAGTAAGGTATTTATACACGTGTATTACCAGTACTGTCCTGTCTTATATTATAGTATAATATTCCAATAGATTATCATAATATTTTATAAATCTACATATAATGCTTTTAACTTTTAACAATAAATATGTACAAAAGGATACAATATATATAGCTAGCTTGTTTGTTTGTTACAAGTATTAAATGTCTCTATAATACCTTTTTTATTTAAATGTATAATAATATTATGTAAGAATTATTTTTATAATAATCATAATAACCTGTATTAAAAAATCAACTGACTCCTTTTATAATTTTATCCCTTTTTTATAGATGTACACATTACACCTTTTTTTTACTACCTATATAGTATACAGAGTGGATTTTATAATTACTCTCTCTCTGTTGTTGATGTTTTTAACGTATGTGGTATACTATAATAAAGCGTAGTAATGTACAATAATGAAATTTCTTTTATCATTATTGTTATTGAACTAAAAAAGGGAATAAATTATATGCATAAGATATCATATACTTATAAATAACTGGATTTGTTTGTTTATGTTTTTACTTTTCTATTAATATTATACTGTAAAAATACACACAATACTTGTTATATTATTAAGACTTTTTATTTCACAGCATTCTCTTGCCAATGTTTAGTTACAATTTTCTTGACATGAACTACAGATGGTTTATCTTTATCACCATGTACATTTTCAACTTTATAAGGAGGAGATATTTTAACTTCACCGAGGACGACTATAGACGGACCATCCCAAACAACATCCTCCATTCTATATATTTATAATTATGGAATAAAACACCACAGAAAAGAATGATTACCAAAATTTCTCACACAAAAATAATATTATTATGGCTTTTTAAAGTGTTACTTTTGAATAATGAATAGTATATAATATATGCGTCATTCCACAAATAATAAAAAGTGTTTCATTTTTGTTCTATTTATATAATATTACATTCTTACGTTTTAGTGATGGTTAAAAATAATTTACGTCCTTCAGGATCGACATCCGCCGATAAAGCTAAGATTCGGGCTTTTTTTAGACTAACTGCTTTTTGACGGCGCCTTTCCAACTAAAACAAAAAGTTAATCAAGATAGTGTTTAATTAGTTAATCATAAATAATATGTGTGTAACTGAAATCTATACAAATCAAATCATTTGAATCATTATGAAAACGATATTATTATAATATATATTTATATTTACACCAGCGAAAACACGCCCTTTTTTAATCAAGTATACTATGAGTATATTATCAAAAATCATTTACTTTGTTGAAATCAATCGGTCTCACGGACTCTGGAGGAACATTTTCTGTACTAATTGAAATTTTGTCAATACAATCCGTGTTTATTACGTAAACATCATTAGCTGTCGGCTTTCCATTTGTGGAAGGGGCTCCTATAATTTTTGTACAATGTAAAAAACAGTTGATTGAGTTAATTTTTTTACCCATTCATTTGATAGTCAACATATTCATAAACAATAGCTACAGTAATAATGAATAAGATGACAATTAATTTCATTGTATGCACCCGTAATTGATGTAATAGATGGTATTATAGTAAATAGAATAATAAAAAAAACTTACTGATTATCAAAAGTCGTGATACATTATGATACGCTGCGATTTCTCCTTCAACTTGATTCCCTTGATACATGCATTTTATATGACCTCCAACTGAAAACTGAATTTTTGGATCACTTTTTTCGTCAGCCATCGAATCGAATCGAATGGTTAATTATAATAAACTGTAATTAAATTGAAATGTTGGATAATCCAACTTGGAATTTTTTTTACACCTGGCTTTTCACAATTCCCTCGCGAGTCTGCAGACACATGCAAAATGTACGTACATATGTAGTTCAAGGTATAGTTTTTCTGCAATAAAAAAAAAGCAAAGGATTCTCTCTTTTGTGTGCACAAAATAAAATAATGATGTAAAAAACATGAAGTTTACTTAAATATAATTTTGTAATAGTTATTAGCCTTTTATTATGAGTTTTTTACAACCTGTTTTACTAATAATTATTATAATATTTTGTAATTTATTAAAATATATTATGTAGTAGGACTATGAATTTTATGTACACATTTTATATGATGGTAATACATACATGTGTGTACACATAATATTTTTGTGATTCACAAGTCTCTAAATATTTAATACAAGCTATAATGTGTTACCTTTATCATAATACTAATATTATTATGATGTAATTTTAAATAAATAAATTCTATTCTGGTTTTTTAGTAACTATAATATTATCATCATCAGTTGCATATTAGCAGACCCATTTAACATAAAACAAAATTAATCCTTCTTTTGTTGCTTTTTTGTACGTAAAGTATAATATATTATGTATATACATAGTATTTTAAAAGATATAAGAGTAAAAGTAAGTACATATGAAACAGATACAATCATAATTCTTCTAATTAACACATTTAAAAAAAGGATAAAGGATTCCTTGTTAATGATTGGTTTTGTACATATTATAATGAAAAACAAAAACATATAGTAAATACACCATACAATATTACTATATTATACATTATTTTTCACTTGACATTTACTTCTACATCATGCTATTGCCCGCTTGTATTTTCTACACCTGACATAATTTTACAACCCCATATATATTGCAATTTTTCCAAATGCTCATAATATATGAATATATTATATTATCATATTTTTGGTTTTAGATTTGAACAGATAGAGCAGGGAACAGGAATAGTATAATTAATTTAATAATAAATAATAATAATGACACAAAAATCAAACAAATGCTAAAAACATTGAGCATAAATGCAAAAAACAAACCTTTTTGAGTTTTCTCTAAATTAAGAAATGTGGTAAATACTAGTAGTCATTTAAGTTATTATATAATAATAACTAATAATTATGACCTTGTGGGTATAGAAAAAAAAGAGAATAACAACATATTCAATTTAAAAATGATTATGAAATATATT
This sequence comes from Sminthurinus aureus, assembly GCA_034698265.1. Taxonomy (NCBI): domain Eukaryota; kingdom Metazoa; phylum Arthropoda; class Collembola; order Symphypleona; family Katiannidae; genus Sminthurinus; species Sminthurinus aureus. The sequence goes on from JAQGBH010002521.1 coordinate 16,622, forward strand.
ATGTATTATTATTATTCTTATCCATTTGCTATTAAAATTCAATTAGAATCGTCTTGTATGTCAAATCCATTGTCTATACGAGATTTGGCTGATGCCACAACTTCTTGTTCTCGCTCTTTTCCTTTGGATCTATCTTTATCACGATCTTTTCCTTTTTCTCTATCCTTTGTTCTATCTCTGGATCGGTCTCTATCCTTTTCCTTTTTCACTTTCTTTTCCTTCTTTTTCTTGTCTTCTCGTTTGGATCTAGATCTAGACCTTGAACGACTTGGACTTTTCACTCGTTCACGACTTCGAGATCTTTTCTTTTTGTGTGACCTTCTCTCCCTGTTAATTTTATATTATTTTATATTATTTATACCATGAGACATGAGACAAAAGGAGTAATTTTATATTATTTTGTTAGTACAACAACTACAAGAAATATATATTATGAAAATTATATACAACCATGATACCTTGAGATGGATCTCGATCGTTTAGGAGTTTTTGAGCGAGACTTTCTTTTAGAGGATCTATGAGAAGACGTGCGTCTACTTCTGGATCTACTACGACTTCTACTACGTCGTCTACGACCTCTTGACCTTGAGCGACGTCTAGATCGAGATCTTGAACGTCTTCTGGATACACTCCTACTTCGACTACTTCTTCTTCTTTTATCCTTTCCAGTGGTAGCTTCAATTCCTTGTGAAATAATATTTTGAGCTTGACGAGACATTGCCTCTTCAATTTCCTTTCTAGCAGCCTCATTAGTTTTTGCTTGTGGTTTCACAATAGCTTGTGTTGAATGGTAGACTCTAAATGTGGAGAAAAACCAAATAAAAATTATTATAGTGCCATAATATTGAAAAAAAAAACAACATTTTCATTCAAATTTATGTTATATCAACAAAGACGCCAAAACAAAGACTGCTTATTATTCATTATTCTATATAATATACTAATATATATAATAATATATTATAATAAAGTCTTTTTGGTGGACATTATAATTCTATATTATGTATTATATATTGACGTGGAATCAAAATCCCCTTTCCATCCTTCGTATACATGGATATACATAGGTATTTACTTTGGCATAATAACATATAACACACAAGACATTAAACATAATAATAATCATCATCATAATGCTGCATCATAGTATGGAGTATATGGAATATTTTAAAGAAATACCTACAATAAAACTACACACATAGAGAGAGAGTGTGTGAGAGAGCCGATACCACTGATTTTTAGGAGCTCATGGACTGATTATACATACACACACAATATAATACAAGTAAAAAAAATCAGTACAAGCATATCATATATACACATTACTTATGTCATATGTATTATTTTTTTGTATATTTTTTGTACACATTACATATTATTATACTATGTGAATTTAACAAACAATAGTAATAAATAATATTATTATAGTATAGTGTACTAATAACTAATAGATACTATTTGCACTAGAGAAACAACATGATGTGTGATTGTCAGTGTTTATTAAAGTTAATAATAATTACTTTTATTTTTTGTTTTACTGATGTGGAAGTACTCACTTCTACACTTGCATGATTCACAAGTCAAGTTATCTAGAGAGTGATAATGAGAGAGAGAAATCGTAAATTGTTAGGGACGTGAATGGTAGATCCACCTAGCAGATTCTCAACTGTGCCTTAATATATAAAGACAAACAAACAAACAAACAAAAAAAAAACAAAAAACGATATATGTGTGGAATGTAATTTTCAATTTTGTTTTTGATAAAAAGAGGCATAATATATATATACTCCTACAACTTTTTTTTTCATCATAATACTTTTTGCTTTTCTTCCGAAACAAACAACAACAAAATACAAGAGACATAATTGACTTGATCGATATGATTATGAACAATTTTGTGCTTCCAAAAATAAAATGGAAGTAAGAAAGGGAATGAAGTATAAGTAGTAGAAAAGAAATAAGATGATATTGATATCACAAATCTTTTTCAATCAAGTCAAATGTTCTTTCTATTTTTGATAGTATAATAATTAATAATCAAATGTATATTTATATACAAAAAAAAAATCGTAAAATTTTCTTTGCTGGTGAAATATATTAAATATATACAAGTTTATCATCATTCAGCATCTCTTTTTTTGTTAATTACCAAAAAAAAAATTTTCGTTTTTTTTTTCTACACAACTACACATAAGCCCAAAACAGACTTTTGCGAGTGTGACGCTGCAAATGGTCCAGGGAGATTCCAACAACAAGGTATTGTTTGTCCTTTCAATTCAGGCTCCCATTACACTGATCAAATACAAAAAAGAAAACCAAAAAAAAGAGACGCCTTGTTCACACATTTGATTCTTTTTTAGTTTCGTTTTTTTTTTGGCTAATAGAAATAAACACTATTTTAACACACTAACATCAATATATGTCATGGATCAATGAAACAGATAGAAAAATAAATAAATATAGATGTGGAGATGATCAACATAAAATTCCGTTTATCTAAAATCCAAAAAATTACAAAAAAAACAAAGATAGAAAGAAAACACATGAAGATTATTTGCATTATATAATGAAAAGGATGATGATGACACAATATGTATGTATGTATGTATTCCATAATAATCCAACGATGGAGAGCGAGATATATACAGCTAGATTTTCTGAAGGTATGTAAAAGACAATATAAAATATAAATATAATACATTTAAGTACATATACACAAATAACATTGTATACATGCATCACTTGGAGTAAAACTATAAGCACGAGCATTCTTCTTTTACATCTTCTTCTTGTTTTGTTGTCGTTTCCTTCGATGAACTCATAATACATGTTAATTTTGCTTTTTTTTTTGTTTTGAAATCGACATCAATATTATTATGGTAGTTTACCATGACTTGTTATTTAAGTTGAGAGAGAAAAAAATGGTTTCTCCTATAATGATATTATATTACTATACTATATTCTATATTATTATATAATATATACTATACACTAAACTATAATAATAATATTATAGTATGATTTTAAAACACAAAAGTATGGAACTTTAAATAAATAATATGCAACATGCTTACTTGATGTATTTATTTCCTAGTTTAGTTCCATTTAGAGTAAGTGCTGCCAAAATTGAGGGTTGTTGACTGAATTCTATAAGTGCATAACGTAATGGATCATTGTCTCTAGTACAAAATCGGAAATATTTTACTTCTCCAGCTCGACCAAAAAATTCAATGACTTCATCAGAAGACAACTAAAAAATTCAACAACAAATATATATTACTTTACAATAATTATTTTTTTGTGAACATTTAAATATGTCTAAATACATATATTAATGAATCATGTTTTAATGATAAAAGTAACATATCAAATGTAAATATTTATGGAAAGGAATGTATAACTATGAATGTACACTTACGTCAGAATCTAAATTTGCTATTAATAATGTTCTTCGGATTTCCTCGATTTTTCTGGTATCATTGTTTAAAAAAGGTATTGGAGGATACGATGGAAGATTGTGTTCTGCAAGATTAGGATCTACTGTGACAACAAGTTGATGAGGGTATACTCCATCAATCTAAAATTATCATATGAAATTATGTATTACATAATATATATATTTTATTGGTCTTTTTTGACACATTATCATTATAATATTATACGTAATTCTAATCGTTTTAAAAGTCAGAAATAAACATACGGCACTCTAACAACTAACATTCATGAAAATTTGAAGAACAATAAAACCATCATAATATTATAGCATATTATACATACCTGTGATACTAAATGCGGTGGTTTTGGTTCATTAGCCATTCCAGGCAAAGTTCCACTTCCTAATATTTCTAAACCTCTTTGCTCATCTGGTATATCACTTTCCAAAAATGGTGTGATGATGAGAGCTCGGTCAATAAAAACAGTATTTGTCAAATGTTGTGCTAAACCAACAGTAGATCCTTCATAAAATTTAACGAAACAAATTTTGGCTGACATTTGTCCTAAATCTCTGTAAAATTAACCAACAACAAAACAAACATAATTTTAGACAAAATATAATATTATTATTATGATCCTCATAATAAACACATCAATATACATCTCCCATTATAGTTATATAATAAAAACTTACACCGTAGGATACAGTCGTAAATCATCAATTTTTCCAATGTATCCAAACATCGTAATCATTTGTTCTCTATTAGCCTGAGGAGCAATATTAGAAACTTGGATAATTTTGGTGAGTTCTGAACGGCGATGACTTTTTGATGAACCTTTGGAGGAGGAGGATGTCCCATTTCTACGTGACCTCGGTGTTGGACTCCGAGAACGGGAGTCGGAACGTGAATCCGAATCCAAAGTCATTTTGATCCACTGTTTTTTACACTCTATTCACAATTAATTATCAAAACTAATCTAGTTTTAAGATGTTAGTTTTTAGTAGCAATAAAACAGCTACAAAAATTCGATTCCCATACAGAAAACAGAAAATACAAATGCACACACTTTTTTTAAAAAACCAAAACGACTTATCGCTGCTCAACAGGCATTAGTAATTACATTCAAAAAGCCTATAGTAAATAATCATAATTATATTGATTACGGAAATGTCGTATTAAACAATATTAACATAAAAACACTTAACGTAAATTAACGTGCACTTTGAAAAAATTAAAAATTATACATTCGTGAAATACTTTTGTTTGGGTATGTATACATATGTACATAAAAATTTCATAGAGTTGATGTGGGAAAATTGTCAAATTTGAGTTTTTGGGGGCCGGCAGAAAAAAAAATTTTCCCTAAGAATTTTTTAGTTGTGAGTTGTCTTGTGACAGTTATAATTAATTACAATTAAAAATGTCTTATCAGAGAGGAACAGATGATGTACCATCTAATGACCCTGCTGTTGTAACAATTCGTAGTGGATTCACTGCAATTGAAGAACTTTGTACGGATTTGTTGCCCGTTTGTGAAGAAGGTAAAAAAAAATGAACAAAAAATTAAAAAAATTCATTTATTTTTATAAGTATTCATAACTCAGTCATAATACTCATAATTCATGATAAATGATAATTATGATATAATAATGTTTTTAATTTTGTAAAAAAAAAATAGAGGAGAGAAAGAAAATTATAGAACAATTGGATACAAAGATGAAAAATCTCATCAAATCAGAACTTTTATATCAAGAAAATCCAAAAATAGTTACTACTGCTATTGAGAATCACCCGATTCCAGATGAAGCTAGTGAAAAAGATATCTTTGGCATATTAGAAAAAATTAAAAAGGTAATGTATATACATATATATATATATGTAGTTAATCATGTATGATTGTACATCATAGATTTACTTTTTTGGCATAAATAAGTACTTTTACCTATAATACTATTATGTTTTGTATTTTTTTTTATAGGTTTGTTTCAAACAAGCTCAAGAGTATGAAAAAGAACAACTTACAGATGATGCTATCACTAGTAATCCTCGTTATAATCACTTCCAACAAGTGCTTAGTGAAGTTTTGCCAGGTAAAAAAAAAATTTATTTGATGGTTTACATTTTCCATCTAAAACATAATAAAAAAATACAAGTAAAATTATTAGACTATACATTCTATTTACTAATAATTTTCTATGTATTCAGAAGAAGGAAATAGCCAGGGAGTTGGAGAAGATGAAGAGGAGGAGGATGAGGATAGTGATGTAGAAATGGATAATGATGCGGAAGTAGCATCTTTAGGTGGTGATATCATTCCTACATTAGATCCTGTATCAAGGAAAGCACTTAAAGATCCTGTCAAAAATAGTCGTTGTGGCCATATTTATGGAAAACAGTCTATGCTAGACTTGATCAAACAAAATCCAAGAACTCGGTAAGTATACATATAATTTAATACAGTATCAATTGATTCTTTTATGGTGCTATGTTTTCATTTATAAACTGTGATATATTTTGTATACAATATAGGGCATTAAGTATAGCCAATGAGATTAGTGTCATTGTAATTAAATTAAACACTACTTGATATTTAATGCTGAATGAATGAAATTATAAATATTATGTATATTTGTAATTAATCTTATATCTATAGTTGTCCTACGGGAGGATGTCAAAATCCAGAGTTTATTCGACCTGATCATCTTCTCATTGATCCTGAACTTACTCGAAAAGTTGCTATGAAACTGAAACAACAGAAACGTCAACGTTAGATAAAAGAAACTATATCCAGTATATTATTAGTATCATTTTTGTACAAACTATATCCAAATAATAAATTATTTGATATTACTTTATACTTTAATACCTGAGTAAAAACTGTACATAGATAATATTGTCGAAAGAAACTTGTACGTGTTATAAATGAAATGTTTAATATTATGAACTATGAACTATTTTTATACTACATTTACACATGCTTTCACTCTTGTCTCTCATTTTTGTACTGAACAATATATTATTACATTACATATTATATAAAATACATGCTTTTATTACTATATTCCATTGTTAAAATATTCCTGTTGTCAAATAAACTGAGAATAAAAAATATGATATTTTTTGTAGCAAAAGCCAACTATCAAGTAGAGCCGAATTCGATTGTTTATTTTCTTGGAATAAAACATAAAATCACCTTTCATACATCTACATAATATGTAATGCAACATTGAATACTAAATGATTTATTGAATCAAGTCACAAAACACTTAAAAGGAGCAAATTAAATTATAATATAATTAGTATGCGAATATAGGCATACTGTGAAATGCACAGTATGCCTATATTCGCATACTGTGAATATCACAGTATTTAGATATTATTTCTCAATGCACTTTCCCTCATTTTCACCATTTTCAATGCAACCGTGATAATTTAATGCGATAGTAATGCATGAAAGAATGTATGAAATAAAATGGTATTATGAGGCGATTTTATTTTATTAATTTTTTATTTTAATTTTAATAGTACTATAACCTGGATGTATACAAGTACATGAATATTTTTTTTAAATATAGTTTGATCGAAACATATTCAATGAAATTTTACATTTTGTAAATTTTAACACTATGATAATAGTATAATAATATTATTATACAATACATAAACTTATTATTATTGATTTACATACTGCAAATGTATACAGTATTTGCAAAATATGATATAAATATTTATAATGTTAAAATGTAAATATGATAATATAGTAATTCATGACATTATCACCAGTTTAACATTATTGTGAACGATCTACATTGTGTAGATTTGCTAAGTAAAAATTCTTAGAAAGAAAATTATGAGAGTTTGACATTGAGTCAAAAAAAAAGAGTCAAAAACATAAATACATATACATTAATTTTTCATTTTAGAAACCAAAAGTTTGCCGTGAAACTTCATCTATTTTGATCTTGGAACGTTTAAGAAAACCCATATGTTGAAG
>JAQGBH010002522.1:0-24051 GCA_034698265.1 Sminthurinus aureus
TTTTGAACTAATTAGTGGCGCCATCAAGCGGACAATTTTGAACTAATTAGTGGCGCCACCAAGCGGACAATTTTGAACTAATTAGTGGCGCCACCAAGCGGACAATTTTGAAATAATTAGTGGCACCACCAAGCGGATAATTTTTGAACTAATTAGTGGCGCCATCAAGCGGACAATTTTGAACTAATTAGTGGCGCCACCAAGCGGACAATTTTGAAATAATTAGTGGCGCCACCAAGCGGATAATTTTTGAACTAATTAGTGACATCATCTAGCGGCCAAATTCTGAATTAATTAGTAGTTTTGAATTTATTTATAAATGGCCCAGCTTTTAAATTTGCCCGTAGGAAGAGCGAGTGCGATTGCAAATATTTCAGCTGAGCATTCATTCATATTGATATGAATATGGAGAGCATGTGTCACTGGTTAAATGAGAGATGAACTGGTCATGAATATGGATGAAATGGAGAGATTGTCCTTTTGTCACTAAAATGAAGAGGGGAGAAGTGGAGCAGGAGTGAAAATACTTGAGAAGGAAGTGAGAGCGGAAATGAAAATGTGTAATGTGGAGGCTGGTGAAAGAGATGCTGTTCCATTGTTCCATCTTCCAGTTGTACTGTGTTTTACTAAATATTTTGTGCAATGTTGTGGATGTGGATGAAACTGGAGCAAGTTGTGAGTTTGGTTTGGAATGGGTTGGTTGGTTGGTTGGCGGAGGCGAGGTTTGTGTGATGTGCGAAAGGAGCAGCGTCAGCAACAGACGTATTGTCCCTAGATTAATCGTTTGCATCCTTCGCTGGATTCCTCCTCGCTTGTCGGCAACTCAAAAACTCCCTCCTATTTTGTCCGCATATATTTATACAATGCACAACGTACATTGTGAATAGACGTATGCGGACAATATAATATAGGGAGAAATCTATAATATGTCCGATGTCCAATGCCTGTTCTTCCGTTGCACTCGTAGACTCTTTAGACTCATGTTCATGCCGACACGATTATAATGGCAGGAAGAATGAATGGCCTGTATCTTCAATGTACACTGTTCACTGTTCATTTATAGAGCTCGAGATGCATGTAACGAGATGTACATGTAAATTCGGGTGCCACTGGACTTATTTTGATGTTGCCTACATTCTACACTCTACACTCTACACGTGAAACTCATTGGTGATTGGATTGGATTGGATTGGATTGGATTGGATTGGATTGGATTGGTGAAAGAGAGGAGAGGGGCATTGTTTCTGTTTTTGTTTTTGTTATTTAGCAACGGTTAGTTGGTCGCAGCTGAGGAATCAACTGTAAGTTGTGCCTTGTACATTGTTCACTCTTATATTTTGTTGTGCGGTGTGACAAAGTGGAGTGTAGAGTTAAAATTACAGGGAAAAATCTACGCTTCGTTTCATATGGTTTGCATCCAATATGGATGCAGAATCGGGTTCGGACTTTGACTCTGCTTTGACTACAAGTTGGATGGATATTTCCATCTTGTGTTGTGTTGTCTGGTTTGGTGTGTTCTGGTCTGGTGTGGTGTTGGGTGGATTGAGAAATGATTCTTTCATCCGTCACAAGGGATTCATGAATTATAACCTAAAAGCCAATTTCCGTCTCTCCCTCTGTGGACATCAATCAATCCTCCAACTCCAATCTCCAATCTCCAACAACTACAAGCACAACCAGACAAATACACTCTCCATACTCAATGCTCAATGCTCAATGCTCAATGCTCAATACGCAACGCGACAATAGACAATAGAAAATCCAGTTTACAATTTTCACTTGCTCATTATTCACAATTTATCATTTACAATCCAGTCTAGACAATGCGTCAAAATCCCGACACAGTAGAAAATTCAAATTCAAATTTCACCCTCTCCGTTTTTAACCAGCAGTTTCAAAATGGAAAAGTGATTTGGATCCTCTTGGATTTTATTTCATCTCGATTCGAGATCTCCATCTAGAACTTGATCTGCATCCGGTTTTCCGGTTTTCCGGTTTTCCGGAAAATATTAAAAATGAAACGGTCCAAATTTGGAGATTAAAATGTCGATTTAGATTTTGATTTTGATTCGGCATTTTCTGCATGGTTCATGTCGTGACATGCGGTTGCAGTCATTTTTTGTGAGGTTGAAGAGAAAGGAAGAGCGCGCAAGCAGAGAGCAGAGCAGCGGGATAAGAGACGAGATTAGAGAGGAGACAAGTTTGTCTACAGTCTACAGCCTACATCATACGAGTTTTAATTTGACGAGGAATAGAACCAGAACCAAAACAAGAACAAGAGCAAGAACGAGAAGGATTCGGAGGCCGCAATTTGGTTAGAGAGCAATTTTCTGTTTGTTTAATGGTGGCAAAACAGCTGTTCTTCAATGATTTTCATTTAGTGTGTAAATCCTCCACTTCTCTCTCTCTCTCTCTTGCTCTCTGTTTTTCTAGTCACCACTATTTCAAGTTTGGAGTTGTGAGTTGAGTTGGTGTGAAAGTGACTGTTTACATTTACAGTCATGTAATGTCCTCTCATTTTCCTCCTATTTCTCGTCGTCATTGTCCTTGTCATTCATGTTCAACGTTCAACGTTCAATGTTGTTCCGTGTTGTGTCCTGTGTAGGTTTTACATGTACTTGAGGAAATGGAAGTAGGACAAAATGATTTGACTTGACCATCTATCTGTAATGTTGACTCTGCTTGACTCGACTTGACTCGACCTTTTCACTTTCCCTGGACATTGAACATTGGAAATTGCATATTTTAGATTGCGTAAATGTGACTCTAATTGCCTTTGCTCCTGTTTTATGTTTACGTCCTCCAGTTTGCAATTGCAAATCCAAATCCAAATCCAAATACGAATACAAATACAAATACGACTAGAAGTGCCGAGCAAGAATAACAGGAACCATGAAACGCAAAATGGCAAAGGTTGATTTTACATGTAAAAGTTGCAGTTTGAATGGAGTGTACGAGTTTCATTTGAATTCTGAATATTGGATTCTGGATTATTTTGATATGTTGATATTTTGGTATTTTGATTTTTCCACTCGTATTTACAGTTTAGAATTTAGAGCAGCATGTAAAATACATGGGAAATGTGAAATGTAGGGAATAAAAAGGTAGAGCTTTTAAAATACAAAATACCCGTCCAATGTCAAATTTACATGTGCAGTTTGTTCCATACTAGATTCTAGATTCTACATGCAAATCTGTACAGTGTACAAAGGCCGAGATCCAGGATCCAGCAGTCTGCAGTCTACCGACTGCATTTCAACTTTTGACAGTCAATTTCCCTTCTCATCTCTCTAAATTCTATATTTTCTCTCGCTCCATTCCCTCATTTTCACGGTTCCCTCTTTTCAGTTTCCGTCCCACGTCTACAGATATTCTATGAGCAAGAGAAGTAAAAGTGAGAGGAGCACATGTGAAATGTGAAGGCATAGGAAATTCATGTCAAATGCTCTTGTCAATTGTCAAAACTTGACTTGGAATTTACAATTTACCATACAAATGATAATAGTTTAGTTTCGTGCTCCAATTCAAACTCTGAATGTCTGGATTTTCCTATGCATTTTATGCTCACTTTTGGATTCTGAATATTAATATGAAAGTGGCTTTTATGTGTAATATTTAACTCATTTAGCTCATTTACCAAGAATTTCACATGTAAAATGTAGTATTTAGTATTTCGTATTGTGTTTAAAACTTAAGAGCGCCTTTCTCCTTTGTCCTTTGTCCTCTATCACTGGGTGAAAATTAGCCTTGTTCCTTGTTAATCATTAATTGTGTAATAAACCACGAAGCATGAAAAGTGAAAAGTGCAAAGGAAAAAGGGGAAAGCTTTGAAATTTTTTACGGTCCAAATTACTCGTCTCTCTGTCTTTTGTCTTTTCTATTTTGTCTCTAGCATTTTAGCTGATGTAAAGCGGGGGTTATTTTATGAGGGCGTTTATGTTTTCTAGCTCCTGCTCCGACTCTGGCTTTTCCAGTTTCCAGTTTCCCGTTTCCCGCTTTACCTCTTCCTTTGAAACGTGAAAGTTGAAAGTTGTAGCTGCTGTAATTTTATCTCCTGTTGAATTATATTGTTATGATGCTGATAAAAATAAAAGTTTGACTTGTTTCTTTTTGTCTTTGTCTTTGTATTTTATGGATCGTTTCGTCTGGTTTGGTTTGGTTTGGCTATGATACAATGACACAGGGAAAGGAGCAAAGGACTTTATTCCCTTATCATATAATCCACGTGTGGGTCTGACGGTGACTCCGAATGGGACACTAAGTATTCTGAGTGCGGATGAGCATCACGAAGGTCACTACTTGTGTCAGGCCACCAACGGGATCGGCGGGGGAAAGTCAAAAGTCGTCTTCATCCGAGTTGATGGTACGCTCAATAAATTTATCCCTACTTTGTCTTTTACTACTCTGACCATTCCGGACAAAGTGCCACATTTCACATTTCCAATTTTAAGCATTTTAAACAATTGTGGTTTTTTGTACTCGCTGCTCGCAAAATGTGCGGGTGGTCATTTTGTACACGTATTTTAATACTGTTGTTAAATAATGATTGTTTTTGTGTCTGTTGTCTTTTTAATTTGATTGTTGGATGAGCAGTGCCTGCATACTTTAGAGTGAAAGAGATCAATCAGACTGCCAGAGTTGGAGAAGACATTATTCTTATCTGTGATGTTGAGGGGGATCTGCCCACACAAGTAAGTCAATATCATTTTACATTTTATCTGTGCATACGATAATATATTATTACTTAATATTTCTCTCCTGTTCGTTTACAATTTGTACAATTTACAATTCATAATTCCGAATGTATTTTACACATAAACATTGTTGGGAAAAGAAGCTCTTTAAAATAGCCATGAGCGGAAGTGGGAATGGAAATGGAGAGAGAAAGCATTTCTAAATCTACGTATATAGATACTTTGGGTCTTAATTTCTAATTTTCCCACTCCTCCTCATTCCTCATCAACATCTTCATGTATCCACAATTTGTAATTTACAACTCAAACAAAACATTGTATTGACTAGAGAAAAGATAAATAGACATTTTCCTGGGAACGTCTGGGGGAAATTTCCGGGCCTTTTCTTCAATTTCAAATCTCAAGAGTGTAACACACATGTTGTTGTTTATGTTTCATCCAAGTTGTTGCAGCTCGCTCCTCCTTTCCTTTATTTCTCATTCCTTTTTCTTCTCGTCTACTCAACTTTACAAATTACGCATTACACTAGACACTAGATGTAACAAGTAAAGTAAATAGGAGGAAATGTTAATTTGAGAAGGAGAAGGAGAATGTGAATGTGTTTCTAATTTCTAATTTCTCAAGTCTAAATTGATACTCAAGTATTTTCCTAAAAGGCTTCTCTCTCTAGTTTCTAGTTTCTAGTTTCTAGTTTCTTGTCTACAGTCTGTAGAATGTAGAAAAACTATTAAAATCATCAAAGTTAAAAGTATAGTCCAATTTTCACCGCTCTTTTTCCGGGTGCACACGGAATGAATAATAATTAATATTTATTAATGAGCTTGGACCTTGAACCTTGAACCTGAATTTTTTGAAGGTTTCATGGGGCTCGGCCAAAATCCACAGTTTCCTCGACGACTCCTCGTCCCTTGCAAAAGAAGAAGAGGACGGGACTGGGAGTGGGATTGGAACTGGTGCTGGTGCTGGTGCTGGAGCTGGAGCTGGTAACGGGAATAGTAAAAAGGCGGCCTTTATTCGCAACACGCCAAAGACAAATGGACTGGGGTCGGAGCTCCACATCAAAAATGTACAGCGAGTCATGACTGACACCTACTTTTGTCGGGCGAGCAATGCTTACGGTACGAATTTTTATGCTCTCTCATTCTCTCTCTCTCGCTCTTATTTTATTATTTTCTTCAAACTTGCGTTATTTGGTATTAATTTGGTTGGCTTGGTTCGATTTTTGTTATAAGGTGGTGACACGCTGGCGATTCATCTTCGTGTAAAGGGTAGGAAAAATGGATTTATGTGTAACTGATCTTGATTAATTGTTCAATCCACAATGTTGAAATTGGTATTGTGTAAAAACATTAATTGAGTATTGAGTATTGAGTATAGAAATAATATAAAATATATTTGTTTTTTTTTTTCTTCGAGCAGAGCGTCCAGATCCTCCGATGGAAGCGATAGTGACGGAAGTGAAAAGTCGTGCAGTGTCCCTAAAGCTGGTGGCGGGCCTTGACGGTGGCTCCCTTCTCACACGCTTCATTGCCCAGTACAAACATCGGAATGAAGACTGGCGACTCGCAAAAAATTTTACACTTGACTTTGCAACCACAAATTTAATTCACAGTCATCAGCAACAACAGCATCAACAGCATCAACAGCAAGGAACTTCAACTGCAATGCAACAACAACCACAGGATTTCATCCTTCGAGATCTCCGTCCATCCCAAACCTACGTCATCCGATTCTTTGCCGTCAATGACATTGGCACCAGCCCACCCAGCAAGGAAATTATTATTGAGACACTGGACGAAGGTACAAAGTTACAAAAATAACTGGGAAAAAACACTCATTTTCTTTGCATTTTCCGTTTTTAAGCATCTTTATTATTTTTCACTATAGCCTGATTTTGATTTTTTTGAATTTTGAATTTTGAATTTTCATATTGAAATTCAATAGTCAAATTGTACAAAATAAAGACAAGACGCTGCTCCAGTTGACCTCATTTTCAATCCCATTTTAATAATATCATAATTCTGTATGAGGAAATGTAATAAAAATCATGAGTTTTGAGATTTTCCTCGATCCTTCATTTTCCTCTTTTATGTTATGCAGATTTTCCCTTTTAGTCTATTGAATATTGAACATTGAATGTTGAATGTTGAGCATGAAATAAAATTGAATGTGTCTGAATTCTGAATTCGTTTTCGGTCCGTTGATTTTTTCTCTTATGAATTTTTTCTAGGGATTCAAAATTCAATATGCAATATGAAGAGAAAATGAGAATTTTTTCATACTTTTCATATTATTTCTGTTATGTTTTTTGTGTTTCAGCGCCAACGGGTCCGCCGCTGGACGTCCTCGCGGAATCAAATTCAAGTACTTCAATAATCCTCACTTGGAATGTAAGACATTTGGTTCTATGTTCTATAGTTTCCTACAGTCTCCCTTCTCCGTTCTCCGCTCATTTTAAAATTCTTTACATGTCCAAGTTTCGCATCACGTGCTCTTTATTTTCTCCACATTCCCATTTTCCCATTTTCAATATTCAGTATTCCGTATTATTTTTCTACATGAAAAGAGTTTGACCCGGTCCAATGGAAACATTTGAATATAAACTGAATATTAAATGTATTGTACAATGTACGCTGTACATGGAGATGGCGAGAAATGGACAAGGATTTTGGATTTTGGGATTGAAGAGAAAAGGAGAAAAGGAGAAAAGTGGATGTGAATGTGAATGTTGGTATAATCGGTACATCTCCTGTTTCTAGTTTCCAGTTTCCAGTTTCAAGTGTACAAGCTCGAATTGAGTTGAGTTGAGTTTCACTCTCCAGAATCGGGATGTAGAGTCCAAAATCCTGGACTAGTATAAAGGATGTTGCTCTTGTGTGTGTGTGGATTGTGGAGTAAGTGGAGCGGATGAGAAAGTGTGCAATCTAATGTAATGGACTGATGGATATGGGATTGAATGTAGACTCGAGACTTGAGACTGGAAACTGCAGTGTAGAGTGTAGAATGTAGAGAAAAGCACAAGGTTCCATGTGCAGCTGTAGCGAGTATTGAGTATTGAGTGGGGATGTTGGCCCAACATTGTTGGGTAATGGAGAGCAGGAGTTGAGGAGATTGAAATGTTACAACATGACATAAGATTATATTAGGTATTATCATTATTATGACTCTGAATTATCTCACACTGTCCAATCTTTCTTCTCTTTTTTCTCTTTGTTTCCAGTCACCGTTGACCGCCCACATGAACGGAAAGATCCTTGGCTACCAGATCAGTCTTCGAGAGACTAGTTCCAGTTCCAGCTCAAATCTCAATTCCATTTCCAACCCAACCTCTGGCTCTTCTGGTTCTGGTTCTGGTTTGGATCCGCATTCGATTTCAGCCGAGACTCGTCATCACTCGTCGTGGAGCTGGAGAAGGTGGACGGTGCGAGAGTCGGAGAAGAAAGTCTTGATCCTCAAGAGACTCGCTCCATTCACTCGATACGAGGTCATCGTCAGAGCGTTCAATCGCATCGGATTCTCTCCCCCGTCACCATGGGTCACTGTCCTCACGGCCGAGAGCGGTATGAACTTACTCCCATTTTACATGTGCTTTCCCCTTTCTCCTTTCCCCTTCCCTTTCTCCATTTTCCATTTTACATACGTCTTTTGTCTTGTGTCTTTCTGTTCTCTTGTTCTCTGCTCCTTGTGGACCATGTCATTGGCTTCCGAGTTGGAATTGGAATGAAATTGAAATGATCATCGTCACAAGTCACAAGTCACCAGTCCAGTCGCAAATGACCATTTTCTTTTATATTTGTAAGCGTGTCTGGTGTCTGGCTTCTGGTTTTTGGCGTCTGCCATCGTCATGCTCTTCTGATTTTCTAGTTTCTAGTGTAGGGAAAACACGAGGTTATTGCCTATTTCCAGATTGGCGATTGGTGATTTTCTCATGTAAACAAAAATAAATAGATAACAGCACAAACAACAAACCAAACCACAAAACAAGAAAAGCAAGAAAAATCTTCATCATTGAATTTATTTTTGCGTTTTACATTTCCTCCTCAGTGTTTTCGTAAAAGAAGAGGAAAAAGCATTGATATCATTTTCATTGATTTCGTGTTCAACATTTCGGTGATTTTAAAAACAGATTTTTTAAACGGGTTTTTAACCCAATTTGCTTGATTAAGAGCGTAGATTTATGAGAAAAATTGGGTGGAATGGCCAATATCTTGACGTGACGTATGCAGTATGTGATGTATCAACAATTTTTTGACGCATAATTTACTGGAAACAGGGAACAAGTGGGAGAAACAACAAGAAAATACGGGAAATAAAATGGCGGGAGTTTATGTCTGTCTGTGTTTATGAGTTTGAGTATTTATGATAATTTGACTGTTGTATTTTGTAGTTCCGACTGGCCCTCCCCTGGATGTGGAATGTGAGGCGTCCTCGAGTAGAAGTTTACGACTGAGATGGACACCGCCGATCCATTCTGTTCAGAACGGACACATTGTGGGTTACAAGGTGCACTACCATCTAATTTCCAGATCCGTCTACACCGCCCACTGGCCCACCGTCCTTCCGCCCCCCGAATTCAAACGAGTTTCCAGCTCCCCCACAAACATTAATGGGCTCCTCGTCTTTGGCAACTACTCAGTCCGAGTGTCCGCCTACACCCGAAAAGGAAACGGAGTCTCATCCCTCCCCATCTTTTGTACCACCGCTCCTGAAGGTAACGATCCAAGATGATAATTACCAACTATTATCTACATTTTGTAGTTTTAGATCTAGAATTTTAATACATTTTCCCCCTTTGAATCAAACTGATAAATTACAGCACCTGGACCACCGGAGCAGCTCAAGGTGGTTGCATCAACGTCCAACTCGCTGATTGTGTCCTGGCTGCCACCTCGATTTCCAAATGGGATCGTCACCAAGTACAACGTCTACGTCCGGAATGTGGAAACCCGGGTAAGTTTCACATTCAACACTTGACACTCTACTGTGGTTTGAATCTTGATTCGGAAAAGTGAAGTGCGGATTTTGGTTAACATTTAAATTTCAAATGTTTGTTGTATAAATAAATCAAGATTTTAAGCTTGATGTTGATGTGAAATGTGAGTTTTATTTCTATTTGTGTGTTTGTGTGTTTTTGAAGGAGGTTCGAGTGAATGCAGTTCACGTGGGAAAGCGAGAGAGTGGTTGGGTGACGGAGGCGATCAGTTGGGAACTCCGCGGCTTGCGAGAAGAAACTTCCCATGAACTCCGCATCACAGCTGTTAATACTCAGAATGCTCAAATTGAAGGAGAAACCTCACCCTCCGCCATCCAAATGACGTCCTCACGCGGTAACTCCAAAACTCCAACCTCCAACATTCCAACACACTTTATAAATAAATAAATAAATTGGCAAAACACTGAACACTGAAAAGAGAACAGAGATTTCCTTCACAAATCCCATGAATAATATCTACAAAACACAAAACACAATGCGCCTACTTTATACTTTACACATTACACATGTGAGACAGTTGAGCAAGAAAACCAACAGACTCGAGACTCGAGACTCGAGAGAAAAGTAGGGAGAAAACGTCCGTTTTTGTAAGACAAACTTTCAACTGTCGATAGAAATCTAAATCTGTCTCGAGACTCGAGTCTCGAGTCTCTACTTTCTACACTTGACACTAAAAATACACAAGTTGTTGGTTGTCTAAGGAGGAAAAACTTGTTGGAAAATTGAAGATGCAACTTTTCCCCAACAATTGACAATGCAATGAGTTTTTGCTATTCAGTATTCAGCGAATATTTACTGGAGAAAGTTGGTGCGGATCCCTCCCAAATTCTAGATTCTAGTTTCTAGTTTCTAGTTTGTAGGTTCTAGATTTCGTAGATTTGGATGTAAAATATTCCGTGTGGATGAACTTGAGCTTGATATTGAAATGGATGTTGAAATTGATACGGATGTTCATGAATTTATCACACAGTTGATTTACATTCTTTTCCTGTCCCCCAAAAACTTGTTTAGAAAAAAAATTCTGCGAGTATGAAAAATGAAAATGAAGATGAGAATTGAATCTAACATCTACAATAGAATCTAGAACCTAGAGTGTAGACCACCCATATGTTTATTTATACCGTAGTTTATATCTACTATCCCCTTTCAAATCTCACAACTACAGATTACAGAACTTCCACAGGATGAGAAATGAATCCTGTTTAAGTATTTCACACAGCTTTTTCCTATAATATTCTACATAATATTTGAATTTTCAGAGTAAATTTTGTCCAGGAAAAAAAAGTAGCTGCATAAAAATGTTATTATGAGATACTTAAAAATATTATGTATTTTGTATTTGGTATGTTTACAGTTGAAGCCCGAATTGTCCAGTTTGGTCAAGAGGTGTTTCTACCTGCCGGAAAAGGGGTAACTTTTTCATGTTCCACAGTTGGACTTCCCGCCCCCATCCGAACCTGGATGTTTGGCAGTCAAAAACTAGCCCTCAATTCCACCAAGTGGTCCTTGCTCCCCAATGGAAATCTACTAATTTCATCTACCACTTCCGCAGAAGTCGGAAACTACACGTGTCACGTAGGAATTCATATATTTTATAACGTGGATTTTATACATGAAAAATATTAAATAAAATGGACGGTACATAAAAAGTACAAAATATCCGAAAATGTTGAGAGCCTAAAATCCAGAATCCAGACTTTATATTTCATGCTTCAAATTCAATGTTCAATGTTGAGTTCAAGTATCAAGTATCGAGTTTTGAGTTTTGGAGTGGAAAATGACATGAAAAATGAAAAATGAAATGTTGCGGGTTGATTTTGTATTTTGTAGTTTGTACAATGTTGAATTCAGTTGTACATTTGACTTTTGTGTGGTTGTGTGTTTAGGTGGAGAACATTTTCGGGAAGGATTCAATTACCTATTCACTCAAGCTCAGATCTCAGCCATCACTGCCAAACCTGTTGGTGACAGAAAAGTTGCATAATCAACTTAATCTTCAGTGGGAATATCGAGAGGCTGCTCCCAAACCCTCAGGTTCACTCTTCACTCTTCACCCTTCTTCTCCTCTTTGTCATTTCAATCAAAATCACATTCACATTTACATTCAAAAATTTTGGAGCATGTAATACAAAATATAAACACAAAATATAATATAATATAATGGATATTATGCAGGATGCACATGTATTTTCATGTAAAATGTATTGTGCATTCTGCATTGGAAATTGGGAATCAAGAATCGAGAATGGAGAATTTTAAGCTTATTTGAAATTTGAAGAGTCGTATGAAAAATGAAAAATTGAGTTGGATGGTGGAAAATGGAAAATGTCTACTTTTTTGCTTTCTTTCTCCCGTTCCGCATACAGAATATAAAATTCAGATTTTTTCATAATAATAATAATAATAATAATAGGAATAATAATAGTAATGATAATGATACAGGTAGATGATGTGTATTGTGCATTGTGTATTTTGTGTATTATTATTAAAAGTGTGTAATAGGTTTTGACGTTGTTATTTCGGGTACAAAAAAAAATGTACACAATACCTTTTTTTCATTATGATTTTCTTTCCAATTTATTTTCCTCTTCATCTGTTTTCCCTTCCATTCCAGTCCAAACCATTCCCAGTCAAAATTCTCTGCTCAATGCACAACTCAACTCTCATCTCATCTTGATGCATGAAGGCTGAAAAATATATACAATTTTATGGAGAAAAGGTGCAACAAGATGTGAAATGTGAAGGCTTTCAACTTTATACATTTTGAAATCAAAAATGAAAATGAAAATGAAGCTGAATATGAGAACGAGGAGCAAAGAGCTGCGAGTGCTCCAGCTTTCTTCCAGTTTTGACTTTGACATCATATTATTATTATTATTATTATTATTATTATTATTATTATTATTATTATATGAGAAAAAGAGAATCGATTTTTCTATTCTTTCCTCCTCCGCCTCGAGACTCAAGACTCAAAAGTCGAGACTGGAGAAATGATACACCTTATTAAATTTTAATGGATTTTCCATTTTCCATCAAACATCAAACCATCAAAAATCCAGTATCCAGCTCATTTCCATTTTCAGTCCCAGTTCCAGCTCATGATCAGTAGCTTTGCATTTTCCACATCAAATTAGAATTTTCATGTCATAAAATTTTGAATTTTACACAGTCAACAGTGAAAGTGCTTTTAAGCTGTAGACTCTAAACTCTAAACTCTAAACTCTAGATTTTAGATTTTAGCTTGCACTGCTGCTTTGTAAATATTTATAATGAATGAAGGATTAGCGGGCAAAAAATAATATTGATATTTGATGTTAATAGAATTATACTTAAAATGGAAGTCGAAGAAGGAGAGTGATTCGGGTTGGAGCACAATTTACTTGGAGAATGATGAGACTTTCTTCACCCTCACAAATCTCACCTGTGGCATCACCTATCAAATTTCCCTGGGCTTTTACGACTACGGTATCCAGGAGCATTTCACTACCAAACCCATTGAAGCCAGCACATTAAAACAAGGTAAAATTTCAAGGTTCTTTACTACCGACTTCCGACTTTCAGCTCATTTTATGTCAAATAATAATAAAAAATAAAAAATAATATTCCAGTATTCCAATGTTTTTGAACTTGAACTCTTGAAGGTTTACCCCTTTTGAGCCAAGAGGATATTTTGGTGGCGCTGAATTCCACAAGTGCCGCCTTACGTTTTCATCCGTGGCTTTATTCCAACTGTCCAGCGTCCAGCGTCTCAATTGAGATGAAAGAGAAAATTGATACGCACTGGAATCTTTTGTATTTTACTCACACTCCGATTCAAGTAAGTCATTTTGTTCTTCGTTATTTTCCCAATTCCCAATAATAAAAATACTCAAAATACTTGTTATTTGCAGTATTTTACTATCGCATGTTTTTTTATTGCAAGAATGAAGAGTGGAATTATTTGTCCAATCTTTTTATTTGTTGTGTAATAATTTAGACCGAATACACCGTGTCAAATCTGAAGCCTTCCGGAGTTCGTTACGACTTTCGTCTCATTGGTGAAAATTCACATGGGAAACAAACCGCAGCCTTTTCTGTCGACTCGGTCGATCCTAGTGAAAGTAAGGAGAAAATAAGAAAAGAGACAGAGATTTGACTTGATTCAAGAGTATTGAGCATTGAGTATTGAATATTGAGAAAATTAGCTCTCGATGTCTTGAATCTGGAATGAAATGACCTAATAACAAGAGAGAGAAAAGAGAGAAAAGTTGAACACATGATTGAATAATTGATTTGGATTGGCTATTGAATTGTTCTGTATTCTGTATTCTGTGTTTTTGTTTTTGTTTTTACTTAGCCAAAACTTCTCACACAAGTTGGAAGAACGGAGCGAATGATCCATTTCAAAATGACATTTCCAACTATTTGGGTCAAGATGGGATGGGTGGCGGGAGTCAGGGCAGTAATGGCTGGGACCTTCACGTTGTCGTCCCCATCGTGTCAGGTAAGAGAGGAAAATACAAAAGACACACAATATATAAAACACATAATAATATACCGTGTAGAATGTAGAAACTACAAAGTACAAAGTATCTCGGGACTAGAGATTCGAGATTCGAGCTCTATTTAAATTTTAAATATTTACATAATACAACTTGCGATTTTAGATACATTTTCTGTTTGGAATTTGAAATTTTAGGAATTATTTGTACTCTGGCCATGTTCGTCTGTCTCGGCGTTGTTATTCAACGGAGGTTCGTCACACCTTTCTTCTAACTTGAAACCCCAACATTTCCCTGTTCCTTTGTCTTGCCCAGTTTTGCATTTTACATTTTATACACAGTCACAATTCACAATACAATGTACAAAATTATGTAATGCTGATAAAATGTAAAATGTAAAACTCATTCCATCGCATCGCAACACAGATGAGAAAACTGAACAGAATCCGATATTATATTTATGTATTTTGAAGCTTTCTGGGAACTCGGAATCTAGAATCTAAAATCTGGAATGTAGAGTCAAAAGTCAAAACTCATCTGATATCTGATTAAATTTACACGTCAAGAGTCTCGAGTTTTGAGTCTTGGGTTATTTTTCAATGGATTTATTTTGTGTTTTGTACTGAAAATTGGATCCCGAATTTCAAATCAAAATCCCCCTGGTTTAATATTCATCTAGGTTCTGGATTCTGAATTCTAGAATCTATAAATAATCGAATTCTTTAGATAGGATGCGGATCTTTATTCTTTATTCTTTACGTCTTTCCCTTTGTCCTAGCTCTTATTGTTAGATTATCCAATAATTAGAATTGATTTTATGATAATATTTTTCCTCTATTTTCGCCTGGTATAACATGTATGATGGATTTTGTATTATTTACATGATGTAATTATTGTTTATAACGGGATGTTGTTCATTGTGGATTGTACAGAAGGTATATGGGATATCGAGCAGCGAGTCATAATAAGAGTAAAAGTTCACTGACGGAGTTTTATGGGACTGTGATGCGGCCGTGTAGTGAGAGTGACGACGGATGTCAGCTTGCTCCACCCGCTGTCAATAATCAAGTGTACTTCCCCACACCACAAAGAAAACTTGACTCATTCGTCAACCATCATCCTGAAGATGATCCAGGTACCTACTACCTACTACCTACACATTTCAATTGCAGTTACAATAAATAAATAATATTACACACAACACGCAACAGACAAGCATACATGTTTAATTTTACATGGACGATGAACTTGAACATTGAACATTGATCATTAATCATTACTAAATCTCCGAATCTCCGAATCTCCAAAGGATGAAGAATCAATCAGAAAACAGTCTGGAAACACGTCCAGAAAGTTGGTGGACACCTACAGCTGTTAAATAGTGTAGTATGTATTTAGGCGTAAATAATAAATACAAAATACACGTCATGTCCTCTATTGACTATTGACGACTGACAGCTGACTCTATTCTCTATTGACTGCACTGCACCCGCACACGCTGCCTCTTCTTAGCCGAAGATTCCACATCTCGTTAAATCATGTAGCAAGCAGAAAGCAGAAAGTTTCAAGTTAAGACTTGAGACGGCAAAAAGTGTTCTCCAGTCTCGACTCGCGCGTCTTGAGTCCAGAGTTAATCGATGTCGATTGTCGATTTCCCATCCCATGTCGATTCTGGTGTGATGTTTATTTTCTTTCTTTCCTGTCACAGAATGTAGAATTTAGAATTGAGAATTGGGAGTCTAGAATCGACAGTCTTCATGTTTTTATAAGAACATGTTGTTTTGCCATATGTACATTTGTTATCTGTTTGGTGTTTGGCATTCGGCATACAAAGTCCAAAGTGTACATTTTAGTTTCTAGTTTCTAGTTTCGAGTTTCTGCAAACTCTGTTAAGAGAAGTTAAGAGAAGGTGTCCGAGTAGATACTAGATAGTGGATTTTTATAGAGGGAGAAAGTACACAACACGAAACATGATACATAATATATTACACATATTTTTTATGCTTCCGAATCGGAAGGTGCATGTAATAGTTTTTTTGCTTATGTACACAATTCTCTCTCCTTCTTCGTCTTCTTCGTCTTTTGCTTGTAGTTTGTAGTACGTGTTGCGATAAGTGGTGTAGTGTTGTGACTATCAAAGACCAAGAGGGAAAAGAGGAAAAAGAGGAAGAAGACGAGTCGAGTAGAGTTGAGTAGAGAAGAAAAAGTACAAGAAATGGATGGTTGTGAATTGTGAAGATGGACTCAATTTATGGGAGTATCTGAGTCGTTGGCCATGTAAATATTGAATGTGATCTACTTGTAGATAGACTCTAGACTCTAGATACACAAACACATACACATACGCTACTCGTGACTCCTTCTCTTTCATTTATGTAGCATGTGTAATGTGTACCTTCTACGCTCAAGTACTTTGTACAAATAGAGCGTACAATGTACAACATATAGAAATAAGATACAAGATACAAGATATCACAACAAGAGCTCCTCTCTTCTCAAGAGTTTTTCCAACGAGTCACTCGACTTGAGTCTTTGAGTTTGGATTGGATTCCAGATTCCAGTCGGTGACTTGTTTTCTCCACCAACAAAAATCCTGTACCTCGAAGGATGTAGAATGTAGAGTGTAGAATGTGAAATGTGCAATACAAATAGGAAACAAGAATCAAGTCCCTGTAAAAATAGTTTTAGTTTGTAGGTACAAAATACAAATACAAAATGCTGACGATTACACGGAGATCCGAAATGTTCAATGTTCACAGTTCGCAATACATTTAATAATTGATGAGAGGACTTGTAAGTTTACATGTGCTGTGCAAAGAAATTAGAAGGAGAAATGGTGTGCAGTGTGGAGTTTGGAGTTTTTACACCTTGTTTTCTTGTCTACATAATATTTGAAAATGGACTTGTTTGTACAATGAAAATTAATGATTAATGACCAATGACTAATAGTTGAAGGGGAAAGAAGCTAATTTTATGACTGTTTTTTTTCTACATAATTTTAGGAGGAACTGGGACTTATTATGAAATATGTCCATATGCGACCTTCAGCATGCCTCCTCCCGTTCACCCCGTTCATCCGCACTCCATCCATCAATCGTCAAAGATGATCCCAAATCCCTCATCATGTCTGGATCCTTCCGGTGTTGGTGTTGGTGTCAATCATATTGGTGTAAAGAATTCATCCAATTATCACAGTGGTGGACCAGACTCGGGATTTGTTTCCGGTTCTGGAAATTCATATTATTATCAAATGCCTGAGAAAAAGGTCCCTGGGATTTTTAACACTTCTGCCAAGGACTTTCATCATCGCCTTGCTCGTCAGCATGGTAGTAATAGTGATGTCTTTAATTTGGGTTCGTTTTTTTAATATTATAAATTATAAATGACTGATAAATTCAACAAAAATATTAAAAATATTTAAAATTGTTTTGTACAATAAAAAGATAAAATATTTTCATACTGTGATTTAATTATTATTATTTTTTTAAATAGAGATATCGTGCATTTCCAATCAGCAAACTTTGCCTTTGGGGAGTGCTTATGATCAGGAGACTTCATTCGATGCCTACTCATTACGACGAAGTGGTCGGAGAGAGGAACATTCAGATTATTCCGATGAGGAGCATGATGATAGAAAACCTGTTCCTATTAGATATAAAAACCGTCGAGGTTCCTTTGAAACAAAATTTACAATTTATAATACAAAATTTAGAAAATAAGGATATTTCCTGACTTTCACTTGTTTCATTTTTGAACTAAAAACTGACAGCAGGAAAATGAAACGTTTTTGTTTTTTGTTATTTTTGTTTAGATGTTCATTTGCGTGGAGATTCGAGTACAGAATCTGCAGAAAATTCTCCCTTGCCTGCCAAACGACGAGGTCACCATCGAAATAGAGGTGACTCCACTGCTCACAGAAGGAAAAAGAGCCTTGTAGAAAATTCCAATCCGAATCCCAATGGAAATTCACCAAGGTGGAATCCGTAGTCTATATTTCTTTCATTCACTCCTCATCAAACCAAACAAAATATTATTAAATATTAAATATTATACTTCCACAGTCAACAGTCAACATTTTTGTACTGTTTAATATTTTGAATTTTGAATTTGATTTTTTTTTGGTACTGTATTTTGTATTTTTCACTAGTTACAAATTACAAAGTCTTTTGAGACATGTCTTTGATCACTTTTGTATCATATATTTTTTTGTGAATTTTGTGAATTTGTACAGTGGCATACTATTATGTACATGTATAATCTAAAGCTTGTACATTGTACATTCTACTTTCTACTACTGTAAAATTGATTTTTCCTCTTCCTTTTTGTCCACTTTTAAATTTTAACACAACTAATAACAGATTATGATAAGCTTTTGTCCACTTTGTTCTGCATTTTGTCATTTGTGATTTCTAAGTTTCAGTTTTCAATCAACTGCCAATTCTTTTGTACCATTTTATTTTTGCTGAGTTATTGTAGCTTTTTGTACAGTGAAAATTTTATAACTATAATATTTTGGGCATAAAAGGCTTAAAAATGAATAATGTACAAAATATTCAACTCAAAATCAGTTCAAAGTTCAAGAATACTCTCAGAACTCTTAGATTTTATCATTAAATTAATATTCCTTGACTATAAGCCAACTTAAAGTTCTATTTCATTTTGCAGTGATGAATGATGAACCTTCAACTTTGAACTAATGAAAAATGTTGCACTTTTTATTCTAACCATTTGCAGATACATATTTGAAATTTGACTAACTTGATTAATCAGTGAAATGTAAATTTTTTAAAAACATTTCGAGATGTGCCATGAATCGCTTTCCCTTCATTTCCAACATGTAATATATATTATGGTTCTTATATCCCTGTTGAAGAAACTGAAACACCACAAAACAGTAAAAGTATAAACATAAACTTGATTGAGTTGACAATTCACAATTTTGGAATAATTATCACTCCTTCACTTGATTCGATTCGATTGGAACTCTAAATGTCGAACTGTGTGAAGCTGATGAGATGAAAAAATAAATAAAAAAGCACGCACGTAAAATTAAACAAAGTTATGTATAAATTATAAATTGAATATGACTTGAAATACTTGATCAGTAATCAGCTTATATTATATTATACACGAATAATAATTTAAATTATTACTTACTAATAGATTTAAGTAGTAGCTTGTATAGTACTTTTTTAGTTGCTGTTCTAAATTATGCTAAACTTGTACAATATTCTAATATCAGCCTATACTTGTATGTATATTGTGATTTTGTACTGCTGATAAAATGCACTTGAGACTACTTGAAAAAATAGTACTGTTCAAAGTTCAAAGGAGCAAAACTTTTTTCAAAAATAATAAAAGTCATAATTCATGAATATTGTTAAAAGTTTATAACGCATTATTATAAATTATAATTGAAATATTCTCATGTATAATTTCAGCCACCAATCACCAATTATAAAGGCTGGGAAATATAATAGTCAAAATGACAATGACAATGAAAAACAAGACTTTGCTATTCATGTTTGACTTGGTAAAAACTAAATCTTCCACTTCTACTACAACATTCCGCTTCTTTTTCTTCTGCCTCAAAAAATTCACTACTTGTAAAACCTTTTATAATTTCATAATTTTGGAAACTGTCAAAACTAACAATAGAGATGAAAAAAAATTAACATGTGAGATTATGTTTTTAAGACAAATACATATGCTATATAAAAAAGTTTATGATGTAGTAGTAACAAGTGTATCATTAAAAAAATAAATATTATTGTTGTTACAATATATTATACTAGTATAGTCATATATTATAGGTAAATACAAATCAGAATTCATTATAAATTATAATATATCATTTATTATAAAAAAAAACCTGCAAGTAATTTGCAGTAACATTTTGTGTATTTCAAATGACTATTTATACCGATTGAAATACAAAATTCTTATACATATATTATACATAATGTACATGTTGTTATATACAAAGGGAAAAAAATGACAAAAGATATGTTATATTACTGAATTTAATAAATAAACAAGGACTGTTTTTATATCAAAGAGAGAAGCGAGGAGAAAAACTACTAAAATTTAGGAAATGCTTTTTCTCTTTCTAATTCATTATAATCATGATTTACATCAATACATTTCCTTATAGCTTGTTTTAGTTTAGTTACAGTAAAGACGTCTTTGGCCGCCGATAGTGGAATTACTTCGTCAAATCTAGAATAAAAATGAAATATCATATTTACTTTACACTAACTTCATTTTTTTTATACAGACGATGTACAACTGATATTTACTTTTGGAAGAAAACGAGATGAAAAATATTATAAGCAATTGGTACGCATTATGTACAAAAAAAATATAAAATACATCTCTTACTTTATACGATTAACTGGTCTAAATTCTTCTGGTAAAGTATTTATATATTCTTCATAGGCTTCATCTGAGTACAAAGTATCACGAACGCTTTCCACAATTGGATAAGATCCGGGTTTATCAATTTTATTTAATGCTAAAATTGCTGTAAAATTTATAGAAAATTCATGAATTCAAGTAAAATTTTTCCATCAAGAAAGGATTATTATTGTATCAGACTGAAATTATTTTATAACCTTTTTTGATAACAAATAGTTTAATGTTTAATATATGAAATATTTGTCATACCTGGTTTTTGT
The DNA here is from genome assembly GCA_034698265.1 of Sminthurinus aureus. NCBI lineage: Eukaryota > Metazoa > Arthropoda > Collembola > Symphypleona > Katiannidae > Sminthurinus > Sminthurinus aureus. The sequence goes on from JAQGBH010002522.1 coordinate 20,846, forward strand.
GTTAAGTCTTGTTGATATAATTCTAATTCTCTATTTAATAACATTATAGTTTCTAATGCAGATCTTTTAGGATATTTAGGACTAAGTTGAAATCCATGAAGATCGACTACAAATAAAAGGACTTTAGTTCTTTCTACATGTTTTAAAAATCTAGGAAAAATTCACAAAACATACATATTTATAAATACCAAGTCAAAATTCATTTTTGTAGCATGACTAACCATAAAATTATTAATTATTATTATTATTGATGTAATCAGTAAGATAGAAATCATAGTATTATTTATTTTTCTACTTACTTATGACCCATTCCCATATTAACATGAGCACCCTCAATCAAACCAGGTAAATCTGCTAATACTATTTGTCTTTCATCGTGATATTCAATTACACCAATTTGAGGTCTAACAGTTGTAACTAAAATAAATGGATACAAAGTCAGATTTCATTTTAAGTTTGCATGTATGTATAACGTATGATAATGAAATGCTATACATCCTATGACATTTACGAGGAAATACATTGAAGTACTTACGGAATGCAAATATCATAAATCTTAAAACATAAAAGTAATTAGCTCATAAAAATCAAAACTTACAGGGATAAGATGCTATTCTTGGTTTAGCTCTAGAAATTGCCCTTAATAAAGTAGATTTTCCAGCATTAGCTAAAAAACGAAAGAAGAACAAAAACTGTCATTTTGCAATTTAGTTAAATGTTAGAACTATTTTAATACAACTATTTTTTTTTACCGACAATGGATAATGGAAATAAACCAAAAACTCTATGTATATACTTACGAAATCCTACAAATCCTACATCTGCAATAAGTTTCAAGTCCAAAACAACAGTATGAGCTTGACCCTTTTGTCCACAAAAACCATTTAAAGGAGAACCACCTTCACCTCCTTGAGCTGCAACAACTTTGTCACCCGGTTCATTTATTTCTCCTAAATGAACAAAACAAATCCAGTTTAACCATTTACAATACAATTGCATATTTTTCTATAAAACCTTGTAAAGTAACTCTATATAGTTTTGAAGAATTATCCTACTTAGATCCTAGCTACAAGTCAATATTTTACCTAATTTATGACCATGCTCTGAAACAATAGTTACGCCCAAAGGACACGGAATATGAAGTGATTGACCATTAGCACCAAAGAGACAAAAGAATTTTCCATCCTCTCCATTTTTTGCTTGAAATCTTTTTGCAGGATTTGCTTGCGATACATTTTTAAGGTTAAAGCCTGTTAGATAAAAAATTATATTGTTTGTAAACTGTAAATTCCTTCATCATCATCATCATCATCATAATTTTACAACTAATACCTATAAAATGTACAAATACCTATAAATACTTTAAATATAATTATTAGCCTCACCTTTAGCGTCTTGTCCGACAATAATAATATCACCTCCTTTACCACCAAGTCCACCTTTTTTAGGAAAACCTTCTCCTCCCGCTCCACCCTTGACATAAATCCTCAGCGTATCTATAAAACCTCTACGTTCACTATCTCTCTGGAAATTTTAAACAAAAGTAAAAATACAAAATAATTATTATCATCATTATATTATGGAATGCAAAATATTGTTTACTAGTACGTAAAAGTTAACTCAACTTGAAACTTTATTAAAACTTACATTACGAGTACCTCGTGGATTCTGTGGTGCTGATGCTGGCGTACAAAAAGAACGTAAGCCCGAACTTCTAAAACAGTATTTATTATGTATAAAACTGTCAACAACAAGCTGAAATGTTCGTACCATGTTTAATTACACAATTAACTAACTATGTATTAAACTGATGAAATTATGATTGATGTCCAAAAAAGTCGGAAGTCGGAAAAACACATGAGAAATTTAAATTTGTACCAGCGGGACTAGAAATTTTGTTTGAAAATTACAGAATTTTTCGGATCTCGTGTTTTGCTTACTTTTACTGAGATGATTGTAATTAGTAATTAGTAATTAGATAAATAGAGGTTTGATTAGTCATAATATTTATTGACATGGATCGTGTCAATCTCCAGTTTACAGTGTTACCATTCATATTTCATCGGATAGGTTAATTTAACCACTGTAACTTTCTAATAATATATTTACCCATGTATTTATCAAGTCAGTTTTAAAAGTACTTGGATTTTGGATTTAAAAACTAAATGAGTTACGTTTTGAGTTTTGAGACTAAAAAGTGAATACAAATAGATAAGTAAAACAAGATGCACACTTTTGGAAGAACAAGCATAATTGGATTTCTTGCTGGACTATCCGTTCTAATAATTCCTTTTGAAGGCAAAGGCAAGTCATGGAATTCGTGGATAAATTTCATCTTCTCCTGTTTTTTACATTGGGTCACTTGCCAAATCATTTCTATATTCAACCTTTATAAAGGAAGAAGGTATTCATGGAGAATTGAATCTCATGTAAGTCTCAAGATTTGTATTTTAATATTATACGATCAAACTTTATGCTAGATTGTGTTCAAGCCCACATGATTTTCAAAATGTGGGCTTGTGGTCAACCTATTTTTTCCTATCCTTTAACGCTTATGCACTTTTGCCACGAATTTTTTGACACTTTATTAAAACACTTAAAAATATTTTGAGTATGAGGAGATGTGTATCCTATCCTCTAGTATTTTTACAAGTTTTGACAAATTTTTTTTATCCACTTGGGAAGCGTAAAAAATTAATTAAAGAAAATGTGGTCGTACTAAAACCACCCTCCCATTTAATCACGCCGCACGTATGCCCCCAGGCTATAAAAATTCTACAAAATTATTTTTGGTCATTCTCAACCAATTTTAATTCTGTAAAAAAGTCTCTAGGTCAGCTGGTTTTCGCTTGTTTATATTTTAGTGTCACAATTAAAATATTTGATCATTTTTACCCAAAATTTTGAAATTTTAACAAATTTTAATTCCGTAAAAACTGCAATTGACCCCAACCACACTCTTACGTCAGTTTTGGCGGGAAATTTCGAAGAATTTCAAAATTAAGCCCCAAAATATTCAAAATTGACAATTTTCAAAATTTTTAGAATAACTCAATTTCCGTTCTGTAAAACAGTCTTTGTGTTGCCTAAACTATTCTCATGCATGGAAAAAATGTAAAATTGACCAATTTTATCATTTTTATCCAAAATTTCCAAAGGATACCGTAAGCAAACACTGTAAAAATGCCTATCTATAGAATTTCGTT
>JAQGBH010002523.1:0-24038 GCA_034698265.1 Sminthurinus aureus
GATGAGATTATAGGATAAAGGTTTTCATATACATTTGTGGATTATGATGTACTTTTTTTATCCAAAATTTTTGTTATAGACTGATGAAGAGCATAATATATTATATAGAGTAGGGATTTATATACAAAATACAAAAAGAATATTTGAAAAGTAATTACTAAAAGATAAAATTGTATAGTTCATACTGGATCCGTCACAATGCCTCTTCTACTGGTATACTGGTGTGTATAATATTTTTTGTATTTGCTCTTCGACTTGTATCAGTATTTTTTATTTGACTTTACCCTTTACAAGTATCACCTATGTCAATGTGCAGAGGCAGGTATAAAACGTTCAAATAATATGAAATTTCCATTTGCCATTGAAAATTCTGTTATTCTCCATTTTCCATAAGTACTCCATCATCCGTACATATATATATGATTGATTATTGATGATCGTCATAAATAAGTCCATTGTCAAAAATTTACCTCCAGTAACTCTTTTGCTTGTCAGTTTGAAGTTTGGAGTTTGAAACAATTTCTATCTACACGGTGAATTTATGATTTTATTGCACATTATACCTTTTTTGATATTGAGTATTGAATATTGACTAGTGACTACTGGAACTTAAACAGAAAACCGAGGACTGACGAATGGAATGAGATTGATTGACTGTATAAAGAACATTTCATCCTCAAACTTTATTCTATTTTCCCCGTACACTGTACACTGTAAATTGTCCATATTGTATATTGTGCATGGACTTTAAAATTGAGTTTGCAAACTTGATACTTTCAGTAGTTGGTAGTTGGTAGTCGCTAGCTATTCATTTTATTTTGCACACAGCTGCGGAAACATGCACACAATATACAATATACAATACACAATACACAATACACACTCACAGGAGATATTATGAGAGCATCTTGGTTTCTATTATCCATCTGTGAATTATGTTCTTCCGAGTACAGAGTACAAAATACAGGGTACAGAATACAGAGTACAGAGTCAACAGCACAATAATGGATAAATAATGTGTTCAGTTCAGTTCCTTCTCCTTTGTTCTCTGCCAAAAGTTTGACATGATATAATAAATAAAGTAAGTAAAACTGTGCATATATTTTGAACTTGTGACGTAAACTGTAAAGTCAATATATTTTATGGTGTATGGTGTATTTGAACTGATGGAGTCTCCAGTATCTAGTATTTAGAATCTACTGTATCTTCAAAGAATACGCATAAGTACGGCATCTATGTAGTATCTACAATCTACAGGCTTTATAATTATACTGCATTACTTTTCACGGCTAAGGACTTTTCTCGTCCCTCTCTCACTTCTCAGCCTGCATACATGCAGCATAAAGCATAATATAACTCGTTCAAAATTTGTGTGATGCATAATGTACTGTACATTATATTATGCTCATAGATAATAGATATTACTCACAGTATACCTGTGGATTGTACAATGTAGATTGTAGATCCAGAATGCCAGATTGCCAGAATGATGGATTATTTGTTATTATACTTAAATTTTCTGGAACGAAGTTTGTTCATGAAAATTATAATTATCATTGTTTCTACCGAGAACTTGTAACTTGTATAACAGACAGTACAATTTACAGTGTAGTTTATCCATTATTCAATATACTTTCTCCTACTTACATATGTACATTGGCATGATAGATTTTTTGCATTGCATTTTGTTTTGAGTTTTGTGTGTTGAGGCTTCTGTTAAAAGCTTAAGATTCATTAATTCATGAAAAAAGTATTTTACACATAATATGTGCATAATATGTATACATACAGATTTTATACGAATGTGTCATATGATACTGTACTACAGTATTATATGTGTGTTAGATATTATAAAATGACAAATTGTAGTCATATGATAGTGTGCTCGATGATGCTCAATGCTCAACATATAGAATATAGTACTAAATGTATTCGTTCATTGTCCATTGTCCATCGATGTACAATATACTTACAATTGTACACATATTAATATACATACTATGTTATTCACCACTTGTACAAGTGTTCTCTATTTCTCCTTTACTTTTCACATGTGTCTTCTCCTGATTGCATCTGTCATTCAATTCCACTATAGAAAATAGAAAACAAAGAGCTACAAAGCGGTAGTGTGCATGATGCGTGAATCATGAGCAATGCGAATTTTTTTAATTTTCATAATCTTTGACAAAATTTTGCATCCTGGGATTCGGTATTACATGATTTGATGTTGATGAATGAAATATCTACTACTAATTAGAAATGACAAACGTTTAATGTATTTAAATTAAATTCATGTAGATTCCAAATTAGAGCAAAGAAATACGGATTACATAACAGAGGAACCTTGTGATTTGTGATACATAAAATTGATCATGGGATATCCGATATCATGTACATAATGTACAAAGGGTACATATATGGTATAGTGCGCTTAGTAAAAATCAATTAAGAATGAACCCTGAACCAGGAAATATGAAATGTTGTATATATGTATCAGGCGAGTTGTGTATTGTGTCTTGTGTGATGTTTGTGGTTCGTAGGTACTGATTTGTGAGTACTGAAATAGCGTTTTGGAAAGATCCAAAATCAGGAGTACGAACTGGGAACAGACTTGTGAGAGTCGAAATGAGAAAAAGATGGGAAAGAGTCACCAGCCCCAGTACAAGTGAAAGGAGAAGAATGGCTGAGGATGGATGAAATGAAGTAATTGTTTACGTAAAAAGTTGAGCAATAAGGTTAAAGATAATAAATAAAGGGGCATTTTACTACACATTTTCACGGGTCACAGGGAAGGAACATTAAAGCTTTAGGAAAGTCATTTCCAGTTTCTCACAGACTCCTTTTGTAATCGAGTCTCTTCTCCTTCGTTCTGCTGCCGTATTTCTTATACATTATACATAAATATTAAGTATACTAAACGAACGTGGACGATTCTTTTCATATTATACGGAATGAAGAATGAAGTTTGGTCGTGTTTATGTTTTGTGTGTTATGGTGAAAACCCAGATAAATGGCTGTACTAAACTAACTATAAACACCATTAACAGCCATGGAGCATGTAGTAATGTATAAAGTATAAACGAGTAAAAAAGAATATGGAAAAAACATCATCCATCCATTTATAAATACATATTATTTATCGGCAAAGTTCAACAGAGAGAAAGATAGTGAATAGATCGCTCAATCCACTTGTCTTTCGTCTTTCGAGTTCATTCATACACATTACACATGTGTACTAATAGCTATACCATTTAATATTATTTATGTTTAAAAATGCAGTTCATGTGCTCACTTTTCACCCCGAAATGAGCTAACATTATCTTAAGTATCAATTACACCTCCTGTCGTCCGGAACTAAATCATATGCATACCCAGCATTATGAATGACATATTTACACACACTACACACTACGTTGTACATATGTAAACACTATCAATTCTCAATGTACATTAAATACACATTCTTTACAGCCTCTTTCACGTCATCTTTACCTAATTTTCAATGGACTTTTTATATTTTGCATCTTTGTCTTCTTCCTTTTTCACCATCTCCTCTCAGCTCTCCGCTACACTGAAATGCAAAATGCATTAGCGAGTTTAGTTTATGAAACGCAGTCCTGTGTTTATGAATTATGGATCATGGGTAATTGTAGATTTTGTGGAGCACATGCATATAATTTCAAAATAAATACTGTGACAGCTACAGCTCCCTCACTGCTCACTCGACACATAATAATGTCGAGGAGAAAAATAAACCAAGTAATAAAACTCATATTTCTCATATTTCTTTGCAATAAAAATTTTACACTCTTTACACTCTTCACTAAACACCAGTTCACAACATCAATCATTTTACATTTTAAAAACTTTAGCTAGAGTATACTGAGTATAGTAGCAGTAAAAAGTAGACGGTGTTTAAACTTTAAATAACTATTTATTTTTTATTTGTCTTTGGAGTTTTGATTTTTGATTCATACTTCACAGTTGGCTCTGACCTCTGATTTCTGTCTATTTTGATCATGTAATGTGTGTTGATTTTATTTTTATTACTATTCCCCTTTTACAAATTATTAGGAACAAACTTCCACAATATCAATTTCAATTACTAATAAATAATGGTAGATCGTTTTAAGTACCACCATTTGTCATCTTTATCATCATTTTTTCTGATAATTAAATATTATTCATAAATTATAAATCATAAATAATTCAATATTCAATAGTTTAAATTTGTATTACTTCTTTCTCCCTTTTTACTTAAATCGACTTTGTAGTTGTTATTATGAATTATGAGATGTTAAAGCTTCCGGCTTTCAGCTACAGCTCCACACAGATTAGTATATTTATATATATACTCTGTGAAAACTTCATAATCCGTGTATCTAAAAATTTCTAGGTAAAAATTCTACTGGTCTTCTTCATTAATGATGCCCAGCCTATAACAAAGTATTTTCAAATTTCAATAAGTACCCAGACAAAAAGTATTCATATTTCATTGTTCATATAATGTAAATTAATATGCCCTTTATTTATTAATGGTCTTCAAGGAGGCCCAACCTGATCGCAAGTTGTTTGAATGAATTGATAACTTGTTCTTGTACAAGATTAAAGGACATGGCGAGCAGAGCTATGCCAAAAAGAAGGTAGAGAGAGCACAATGCTATACTGACCTGCAATTTTAGGTGAAACGAGAAAAAACGTCATGTAAATACTTTTAAAAGAAATGTCAATTTACATAAATAATCTTATGATGATAATTTTTTACTTCCATTAACTTACTTTGGAGTCGCCTTGAGATTGGGATGGTACAAAATCACCTACAATGCAATACAAAATTTGATAATAATTCATAATTCATAATTCATGATTCATCATACATTTACATTAATATTTAATATCATAAAATACCATAAAACAAATAAGAGTTGACCAATGGAATAAATGAAGGAGAAATTACCAAACCCTATCGTTGTCAGTGTAATGAAACAAAAGTATGCAGAGTCCAAGAAGCCCCAGGGCTCCCAGCTGGAAAAAAGATAAGCACCTCCAATAATATAACTAAGAACTAAGAATGCACAGAGCCAGATGGGCACATTCTTGTTATAATTGTCGTCTTCATCTGTATAATCATCCTCCTCATCTTCTTCATAATATTCTTCCAACTGCATGTACCAAAAATCACGAAACATAAAAATATCACGATTTAGAAAGTCGAGTCAATAGTAAATACATTGTAAAAAAGCATGGTAAGAAATGAATGAAGCAAAGGCAAGCAAATCCCATAGATTTCAGATCGCAGAATAAAATTAAATTGTCAAATCACTGATCATTGATCAATGTCATTGTCATCATCAATTAGCAGTGTACGACCTTTTGTCCTAGTTTTTTCTTGGGTTACTGAATAAAAAATACTTTTGAAGAGGAGCATAGACTTTAGTTGAATTTTGCTGTTATATAAAAGTCACCATATGTACAATGTACATTCTTTTTGTTGTTCTTTCTCTTCCCTTTTCTTTTCTTTTTATAACTTGACAAGTTTTTCTTCCATATTTTATGTACCAAGTACAAACAAGAAAAAGAACGACAGTAAAAAAAACTGCATATTGTATATTGTACAATGTACATAATGCATAAGACTCAAGACACAAGAGACAAGGGAAGAAAAACGGATGGAAAATAATAAGAAAAGTGATGAAATAATGGGGAAAGGAAAAGGAATTTATTTCCATTAAAACTACATCATGTGCTCGAATAATAATACAATCCACAATGTTCGCAAACAACGACAACCACGAGGAAAAGGAATAATCAAGGACTTTGAGACATGGAGTCGACAGTCCACAGTAGACAAAGACACAGAATTGTATGTGTAGAAACTAGAAGCAGCAAACAGAGGAAAAGTCTGTGCCTTTGGCTTCTACTTACTTTCTACTCATGCATATTTAAATACATACTTGTTTTCAGATCCTGATATTCAGAAAGTTTCCTGTCTTTTCATTTCCGCCAGTACAAGAACAACAACTAACTTATCACAACACTCATATGCAGATTTTTTTACATCTCATTTCATCGCATCGTTTAGTACCTACATAGTATCTAGTATCATATCTACATCTCTATAATATTAACATGTGTACACAGGAATCGGAGGAACTGAATAAATACATAAATATTTGACATGCATAATACTTTATAGCATGAAGTATATCATGATGTAAAACCTCTATGTTCTACTGTACATGAGATAAAACTGGGACGGAAATGAATTTTAAAGGAGACGAATGTCGTTGAATCTAATTTATTTATTTTTTCCCTCTCAGCTCCAGTCCACACTCTACATACATAGACTCCACAGTTCACAATACACATCAAAGATTTAAAATTCATTATTTTTAATTTTAAACACTATTAATTTTTTACATGAACACCGAACATTAAACATACAAAGGACAAAGAAGCAGATGCAGAGAAAAGAGAAAAGAGAAAAAAAGAAGACTTTGGATAAGACCAAGCAAATGAAATACTCACAAATCTTTCGGTTGGAGGAGCTGATCTCATTCGACTAAGTCTCGGTTTCATCATCATTTCCTCTTCAAATCCAACATCTAAATCTGGTGTGACAGCCACCTTGGGCTGTTGAGTAATTACAACTTCTTGAGCATATTTATTATATAAAATTGGCGTGTTTCTCAACGGCTCCGGCTCTGCCGACTTGGTCGAGCGCTGAAAATAAATATCCATAGAAAGAATATAGAACATAGAACATTATGCATAAAGCATACATAAGACGAAATATTATGTATCATTCATTTTGAATTTTGAATATTTATCACACACACAGTTTCATGATTCATTAGTCATTACTCATTACAGATTATTACATTACAAATTACATAGGTAATACCATGTTTTTTATAATAAGAAACGTCTACTGATATATTCGAGTGTCTAATGTCTAATGTCTCATAATGTTGGAGATTGGAGATGGGAGATTAGGATGAGAATTAGTAGTGGAATTTCTTTCTGGATTCCGCTTTCTGTATTCGGTATTCTGTTTGCATTTCATATTCCATGTTCCATATTCCATATTCCGTGCGACCATCCGATTTCTATCAAGGCAAGGAAAAGTTAGACACTTCTTACATCTTATGTCTGCTATCCGCCTATTCCGCAATTCGTATTTCGTATTCTCTGTCAAAATACAAATCCATTACTCGGTCCTCATTTATCATAGTTGTCACTAGTCATTATTTTGTGTACACTGAACACTGAACACAGAATGCAGAGTCACAAACGCACTCATGATGAGCACGAAGTATAAAGTATAAAGTATGACAGAGGGCTTCGGGCTCGGAGTATGGAGTATGAAGTATGAGAAAAGACCAAGGATTCCAATTACAAGTCAGTTTCCAGAAGCTCTGTAGATATACGCATTGAGCATTGAGGACCTAGAATCTAGAATCTACACTGTGGCTTAAAATGTTGAAATGAAAGACGATGGCTTTTATGCGTTTGTTATGTCTTGTGTCATCTCTCAAAACTCAAGACACAAAACTCAAAAATCATCAAGCCGGTTCACTTTTCACTCTTCCTTGTTCCTGTTGTACTTGTCCGATTCTCAATTCTCCGAATCTCTTAATCCCCAAATTCCACACTCTAAATATTCTATACAGATTGTACAATGTACTTTGTACATTGTACCAGGCAACAGCCAACATTCAAAGACATAGGAACTGCAGACTGTAGGGAAAATAATACATAATATTTACATGTGTATAGTCAAGAGCATTTTCATAATTCTGAATTCTTACCGGTATGTATTTTTGTGGAGGTCGAGACATTGACGAGGCTCTGGGTAAGGTTGAATTATAGGAATGACGAAGTGGAGATTCCGGCTCATTTGATACCGACAGACTGTAAATAATTCAAAAAAATTGTAAATAATTTTAAATGGCATTATGAACTTTGCTCGTCGTAGAAGGAATTTTAATTTATTTTACTAATTGTATTAGAACTTAGAAATTACAAGCAAGGATCGGATGCGGTTGAAATAACCGAGTCATGAGACATGGCTGAGTCTGCAGATCTCTGAGAAATACGCTGTGATCTTCTTAGTCTCCGGACGCTTCTATGTATAAAAGGTAGAAAAGACAAAAGACAAACGAGGAATGAGTCAATGATAATGATGATTGTGATGATCAAAAGTTTGATTGAGGATTGAGCTTCAAAGGGATTGCTAGTCATTTAATTTACCATTTACAACTATCCACAACTCACAATCCAGAATCCAGAGTCTACAATCTAGAATCCAGTCACCAGTGACTCGTAAAATATTTTAGTGCTCTAGTTTCATATTCCATTCATGTACATCGTAAATCCTCAATCGTCACTCCTCTTTGTTCTTTGTCATACAAGTTAAAGTTAGACCAAGACGAAGATGAATATGATCAAAGTACAGATTACAGATTACAGATTACAGTTCCTGGATTGTGGATATTGGATACCTAATACCTACTTAAGTACATGCATTTAGAGTATATAACATAGAACATTCTTATATCCGTTTCCGTTTTATATCATTATGTAGATATGCTTTAGCGGGATTGGGCACTCGGGATTGTAGATTCTAGATTGTATAGTGTAGAGTGCAGAGTGTAGATAAATTAAATGAGGGAAGATTGTTAAGGTAAAAGGTGAGTAAAAGTTAAAGTGTTTTATAACCACATGTGCACACCCAGATTGGCCGCGAACACTCCTTCCTCTTCGGATCCTTCCCCTTCTCGGTTTTGGCCTCCGATAGCAAACGTAGCAACATACTTTCCAGTACAGAAATCGGAAGGAATTGGCCATGAAATCACCCAAATTGGACCAACACACCACCATCAGTGGAATTCCAATAATTGCATAGAAAATTGTCACAATTTTCCCCAGTGAAGTTTTGGGAGCAATGTGGCCATATCCGATCGTCGTTATCACTACAATCGCGTAGAAAAGAGCACCCGTGAAACTCCATTGTAAAGTTTCTTCATCCTCATTCCCATCCCATCCTTTCTTCTTCATCGCATTCAGAAGAACCAGTTCAAATGCCTGGAAAATGGAAAAAAAATGTGTAGAAAAAACCATATGTTCAATGTTTCTTTTTAGCCTTTTCATCTTTCTCTCTCTTTCCATATTCTAAATTCTAATTCTGTCTGTTTTACTGACGTTCGCTGTTCGCTGTTAAGTATTCAGTGTTTCACTGTTTGTGGCGTTTCGAGCTTCGAGTTTGATGTTTTTTATTGCTATTCAATTTAATTGTGAGCTCAAAGCTGTAAATTCTTAATTCTAAACTCTAAACTCTAAATGAATTTACAATTTACTCAAATTGTACTTGATACTTGATGCCAAAATTTATAAAGTATGAGCGTAGTAATTGTGAGTGAGTGTTGTGTACGATGTGAGATGTACGGACAATAAATTGTCGGCTATTTTAACACCACACTCACAATGACAATAAGTATACATAGATCTATTTAAAAAGGAAACGGAAAGAATTTTAATGTTGGATATGGCTGTTAATGTTAATGGACTGATGCCTGATGCCTGATGCATCCATTATCCATTGTAAATTGTAAGTCTTAAGTAAGTAAATGAGTCATGAATTAGTGCTATTGGAATTGAATGAGAAAATCGGAGACAAACAACTTTGAAGTATGAGAAAACTTGCATTTAAAATTTAAATATATTATGAGCAACAAGAACAAACCTGGAGATGTTTCGAAGCGTTTTGTGCCCATTCCTCTGGCACGATGTAGTCTGCATCATTTACAATATACATTGTACAATGTACAAGGGAACAAAGGGGAAAACGACAAAGGAAACGAAAAAAAAATCACCATGAAAAATCAAAATCACACGCATTTAAAATCTAAATCTAAACACACAAAAAAATCAAGATTAGTTGTTGGTAAAAATACATAAAAAACATACCAGATCTTTTTGTCATCATCCACAGATCATGCGAAACAGCTTTTCTGATTTTTGTCATATTCCGCTTAATCTACATAATAACAAAATAAAAATAATCATCCATGTTATACACATCAAATTTATCAAAGAGATTTTAAAGTCCACAAACAACGGCTGAGATTTCAAATTCTGATTTCCTATTTCTACTTTCTCTCCTGATTCCTTATTCATTTCGGTTTTGAGTTTTGATTTTTGATTCACTCAGTGATGAACTACGAACTACAAACTACAAACTATAAACTAGGTACTAGACGCGAGACACTTTCATCCAGATCTTTTCATTACGCTTAATTTCATCCGCTCTACATTTTTTCCCCTTCCGATTCTCCATTCTCCACATTTGCTGGTGCATGGGAAATTTTAATTTATTTCCGCCTTAAAAAAGAAGGAAAGATAGAGAAGGAGCAGCAAGAACTCTACTCTTTCAACTTTCAATTACCTCAAGAGCTGACAAATGGCCGTATAAATTTCAAAACCTCGGCCATTTAACTCACACACAAGACGCAAGAGAAAAACATTCCTTCCCCTAATTAAATAATAGAAGAGAAAATAGAGAGAGAGTGTGTGGAAAAAACGTAGAGACTATGAATTCACCATTTATTTTTTATGGGATTTAATATTCTCCATTCTCTATTGTGTACTCTAAAGTACATTATACATTTTACGTTATAAAGTTCATTATAAAGCGCACTTGACGATTTCCCGTTCTCGCATGTTCTTGTTCATACACTTTGTATTTATTATACGTGTACTTTCTCTTCATTAAGGACACCACTGCAATCGCATTGTTATTGTAGTAGAACATGCTCCACATTATTTTCCATATGAAATATCTATTACTATAAGCGTATTACGTATCAAGACTCTTAAGACTAGTGTAAAAAACCATTGAAGATTGAAGATTCGACATTTTCTTAAATTTATGCTGATTAAACTCTCTGCGGAGAAATAATGAGAAGGAGAGAGGAGAAAAGGAGTTGAACATAAAATATCATCATCATCAGCATCAGCATTATCGTTATCATTATCATTATCCTCAACCTTGAGCCTTGAATCTTGAATCTACTTCATACATTTTATGGTAGGTTTTTCTAAGATACTTGGTGTTCAAACATTCGTCTTCATTATCCATTATCCATTATCAACTATGCATTATCTTTTGTCTTTGGTCTTTTATAACTGGTGATAAAAATGAGAGAGAATTGAAAACTTTGAGTTAATGATACTTTTGTACTTTTACTTTTCTTCATTAAATCAAGATTGTGAGATTGAAAAAAGTATATAGAATCTAGAATCTAGACAAGGGAATCGTCAATCGTCATCAATGCTCTATAATCGGTAATCGTAATCGCTGTTCACTGTTCAGGCAACTACATAAAATCTCAGTACCAGTAAATGATAAAAGACGTCGTGTACCATAAAATGGATTTAGCAGGTTGAAAGTTGAAATGTGTTTTTCCTTTCTCTTTCACTCGAAAGTCAAAAGTTGAAACTGCCGATGCGAATAAAAAAATGAGAATGAGAATGAGGGGAAACATTGACATTGGCATTGAATTGTATTGCAATTTGCGCGACATGGAATATGGAGTGATAATAAATAATGAACGATGAGGCATCTTGTTTATTTATGTATGAAAAGATTTACTTTGATCCCTGATTTGTTTTGTTTTGTGTACATTGTATATTATATACTATAAGCAGTCACACTGACTTAACGGTATTCAAAATTATGTATTGTGTATTGTACATATTGCATAAGTTTAGACTTATATAAGTAATAAGTATGTTACTTGTTTTAGGATTACCAGTTTTTCATGATCCGCTTCCAACTTTTCAAAGATAGCCGCCCCCACAAGACAATAAGAGACGACCAGAGTGACGAGACCTACGTGACTTTATTATGACATTTAAAAAGGGAAAACAAAAACAAAAATAAAAACAAATGATTTTCAACTAGATACTAGATACTAGATTCTAGACTGCACACTTGTCAAATAGATTTCATAATATTTTATATCAGTATTTTTTGTATGAAAAACCAGAGAAATGCGTAATATTTGGTTTTATTATATTTTATATTGTATTTAAAATCTAAATTAGTGTAGATGAGTGCTGAATAAATACCTTAAAATGAATGTAGTCACTGCTTTGCATCCCGAGATGCACACTCTACACTTACTTTTCTCCTCCGGCTCTTCCATTTTATATTTATTTAGTCGACTAACTTTAACTTATTTACACTTGAAATTTGAAACTTGAAATACGGGATATGCACAAGATAAATACACTTGTCACTAAACACTAAACAATAGCAATATCCACATGGGAGCTTAAACCAAATAAATATGCTGGTGCACTGGACGTGAACGGGAACAGAGTCGATGCTGGAAAGTAGTGTGCGGTATCCATAATGAGCACGTGCGAGGGTGCAAAACTGCAAAACTGATAGACCCCAGCGACTTCATGTCACATTTTACTCTCCAACTTTAACAATTTTATATTTTTTCCTTATTCCTTATTTGTATAAAGTATGAGCAACGAAAAATTTACACATTTAAAAATCACGCATTAAACACTCTCGACTCGGCGATGTTTTTTATCCATGAGCTTTCTGGATTCTGAATTTTGAACTTTAAATTTTGAACTCCATGGACTAAAACTGCACGTCACATATTTCATTGCTCACATAAAGTGTCTATTCAAAGTTCAAAATTTTTCCAGAAATCAAAGACATAAAACTTCAAATTCCTTTGAAAATCAAAAATCATGCAACACATTTCTGTAAAACCAGAAAATATTTTTGTATTTTTGAAGGATGAGAAAACTGAAAATCACTACCTTTTTAAAAAAAGGCTTTTTACTCTTCACTCTTCACACATCACATCACTTCAATTTCCAATCTGCAATGTTCAGTAGGAAATTTAAAATTTAGTAGAAAGATAATCTTGAATCTTGAGATAAACAATAAAAACTAAGGTGAATCACAAATCACAATGAACACTGCACCAAAAGACCAAGAACCAAGACACAGTTTACTTTGCTCGTGCTTCTTTTGTCACTCGTAGTCCGTCCGTCCGTCTGCTCTCTGTTCCTTCGGAAGGAGGAACAAGAACAAAATGAGACCAAGTCGAAAGATGAAAGCTGAAAACTGAAAGCATGAGCCATGAAAGCCCGACGGAACAAAGTCAACTCAAACTCTCCACTCTTCACCAAACACCAAGAACCAAACAGTCTTACTCCAGCACACTCACAACTCACAACTCACAAAAGACATGAAATAAAGGCTACGGCTAAACGACCGAATGAGAGACAAACAAAGAGAGAGAGAGAGAGAGTTTCTTGAGAAAGAGAGAAACATCAAGTTGGCGGAACACAAAAACGCCTTTAATTAGCCATGGTCTTGGTTTTGGTTTTGATTTTGATTTGGTCCTACAGTCTTATACTTCTTACTTCTGAGGTCTCCTTCTTCCTTTCGGAATTTCCGATTTGGATTTGGATTCTTGGATTCTTAATGTTCATATGAGAAAAGATAGATTTTGCGTTTTACTTGACTCTCCTTCTCACTCTCTCTCTCTCTCTCTCTCTTTGTCGCCGTCTCGTGTCTCTTGTCTGTTCCTCCTCATTCTTGTTATTTTCTCTACCATTGTCAATAATCTGATGTGTACAGAGTACAGTGTTCACAATGTACAATGTACATTGTACATGTACGCAAACACACGTGTGCAGACTTGAGGAAAAACCAAAGGGTTTTTTGCTTTTTCTTCCAATTTTCCATACATCTGACATTATTTCTGCAGATTTTATAGATATTTTAAAAAAATTCAGTAGCCTGTTTCATCTTTGATTTTGTCATATCTGTAGAAATTTATTTTGATACCGCATGCTCTTCTCTTGAGCATCGAGTTTTGAGTAATTGTATCTGTAACTGTGCTGATTGCTGATTGTTCCTTTTTTTCAATTTGCATTGGATTGGAAAATAGATAGGACGGATGACGCAAATTGTGAATTGTGAAATGTAAGTATACAGACAAAACAAAAAATACACTAGACGACTTTATTATTGTCTGTGTAATGTATGAATATAGTGAATACTGAATACTGAATATATCTTGTGCCCTGTGCCCTGTATAACGTATAATGTAAAATGTACAATATAAAATGTAAAATGTATGTATATATAGAAAATAGAAAAGAAGAAACAAGTAAAAAAAATGAGAAGAAGAAAAATCTTGTTCAAATAACTCTTCGCTTTTCCTCTTCGTTCTGCTTGCTCTCATCCGGAATCCGGAATCTAGAATCTAGAATCCGAAATGCCAATGGCTAAAGCGAGCAGAAAAATAAAGAAATGTGCATATGTACTGTATTCTGTATGCTGTATGCTCTATGTAAATTGTAGGTTGTACATTATACATTGTACGCCGTACGTACATGTTGCCTCTGAAGTCAAACGTGATACCGATACGATAGAGCAAGTGAAGAGAAATGTGTATTTTCTTAACATTGTACATTCACATTCAGTATTATACAACACACAACATAGGACGTCAAGGTATATTCTATTTGTTCCACCAATACAATGTACATTTAGACAAGAGAAGAGTAGGCTAGACTTTGAATTTTGAATACAGTGAACACGGAACCGAAAAGGAAAAACATAATACATAATGCATAATGTGTACAGAATATTTCGAGTTTGGAGCTTCTATAGTCTGCATTCTGTACATAATGTAATGTATACTTGGGTAATACATTATGCATAATAACTGAAGACTGAAGACTTTGTTAAAAGAGAGCGTTGAATTTTTTTGCTGATTACTTAGTCAAGACTCGAGAATCGAGACTCCTCGAGACTACAGACTAGATAATAAAGACTATTGCAATGAGATGGGTGTTGGGTGTAGAAAGTAGAAATCCAGTACATGTGTGTGAAGGAGAGAAAATATACGTAATACATGCACAAGACACAAGGCACACGATACCTGAATGAGAGACGAAGCCGGCTGTGAAGTTTAGTTTAGTTTAGTTTTGCTGATAATAATAATAATAATAATAATGATAATGTATCTAGTAATAATACGTTTTGTTCAAGTTCCACACTCCATACTCCATAATCCATAATCCATACAACAGAGAACAGAGAGCATACAGCATACAGTTTTGTTTAAAAATAGGTGGAGTGTGCGAAAAGACCTCAAGATTGAAAGAAATGCATAACTAAAAATAGAAGTGTCACATCTTTCTTTAAATTCCATCGTCGTCCGTCCTCCGTCCTCCGTCCTCCGTCCTCACTGTTGTTTATTCTAGATTCTCAATTCTAGATTCTAAATTCTACTTGTGAATTCTCTTCCCTTTTCTCTTTTACCTTTTACCCGTCTCCACCACTAATAACTGCTAACTGTCACTGATTGCTGATGGAACTATGGACTCAAGACTACAGAAATATTACCAGAAAATTTCCAGTTTTGATGCTCACATTTTCTCATGTTTTCAACTCTCCAGTCTACACTCTACACAGTCTTCTGTCCTTGATCCACCAAAGGAAGAAATTAGAATCTGAGCAATGTGATGGAAATTGGATATTGGAAATTCAACTGTATGTCTACAGAAAATAGAAATGAAGCTTCTCCTTCTGTTTATCATTTCTGCTAAATGCTATATATTATACTATTCCATAAAATACCGCAACCAAATACGAAACAGTCAACAGTTAATAGTCAATGGATTTACAATTCTCGATTGGATTGTAAATATTAATTTACCAGCCTGAATCCTGAGGTTTGAGATTCCACGGTCTGGTATGTACGATATTTGGTGTAGCATCTTGATGCTTGAATCTCATGAAGACTTCATTGGGATTCCGGATTCTGGATTCGGGATGAGAATTGGGAATCAGCTCCTCCTCATTGTTTATGGATTATGGATGTATTATGTAAAAGTATACAAATATCTGTCTACTTTACATGATTTTGTGTGTATTTTGTATAATATTGTATGCACGTGGAATGTGGATGTACTTTATTATGCTGACATATTGAGAAATTTGATTGACGATCTCGACTCTCGATTTTCGATTGGATTGGCAAAACCAAAAACCAGAATCTCCAACGGAATGGATGATTTTTCTCTCCGTTTACGTAGTTTGTGGCTATTCTAGATTCTAGATTCTAGATTCCAGATTCCAGATTTTGTATTCTATGAGAGAGTGCGGAGAGAAGACACAAAAAGGACATAATCTATAAAATATTGTGCCTAAATAGAATTACCATATTTACTGATGCCTAAACTTGTCTTTTGAATTTGGGATACATCTACTCTCTAGTTTACGTGGATAATATTGACTATAATATGTACTGAACTTATTTATGTTATGGAGCTCAGCGCTCACAATATTTTTCAAAGTCCTGCATGTGTGCCTCATCAGTCGTCAACGTACAACATACAACAGCGAGTAGAAAGTAGAAAGTAGAAACTAGAAACAAGAGACAGTCTACAGAGCCTGGTTTATACCAGAGGTCATTAGCATAAATACATACATATTGTATGAAACTTGCCTCGGATCTCGGAACCGGCAACGTTTTTCATCCTCACGAATCTCTTGAAGTCGAAAGTAGGAATCCAGATTCCAGATTCCAAAAATTGGAAACAGAAATCAAATTAATAGACAATAGACAATAGACATGTGAAATTTAAATTATAAGGTAGATATATTTTGTAGTTATCCTACGACATAACTGGGTCCACAGTCCACAGTCTAGATTCTAGATTCTAGATTTTACAGTCTAGAGTCTATAAAAAATTTCATTTCATGGTTTTATTCCTCATTTCATCCTGGCACTCACCTCACATCACAATTCACAATGCACGTCGTTTTTTTTCTGCTACTTTCTCTTTAATCTTAATGGACTCATATCAGAATGAGCGTTTGCCTGTTTCTAGTTTCTAGTTTCTCGGAGAATTTCTACGGATACACTCCGTCGGGAACAAACGAGTTGAAAGGCTTGAAGCTCTCGACTCTCTATTCTCGATTCTGTACACAAATTTGGTACATATGGCGTGACTGATAAGAAATTCGTTGTTTCCATTTAATTGATCATTAGTTTAATTAGTTATTTGTTATTTCCTATCTCATTTTCATATTAGAGTGAGCATTGAGCATAGCGTCTCCTGGCATTTTTACTACCTTTAAGATTAATTCGAGAGGAAAAATACGTAAAGAGTAAACAATAAAAAGTAATAAACAGTAAAAAAAAAAGCTCAAAAAATAAATGTGTATTATGTATTATACAGAAAAAAAGAAAACACTATTGATACACATGTAAACAAACTACTTTCTTTGATGATACAAGAAACAAGATACAAGTCTAAAGTTTATATTTTATATTCTATGTGCGCTTCAAAAGCTTCAAACATTATTTAATGGGGTCATCTGTTTCCTACTTTGTGCTTTGCCATTTATCATTTGCCATTTGTGCAAATAGCTCAAACAGCAAATACAGATAAAGATACAGTTCAAATTTATTTGAATTTTGGGTACAATGTAAAATGTAAATAATAAAAATACTCTACTATGTATTATGTAGTAAGTAGGATTTACGTAACACAGTAAATGCGTCTCCTTGATTTTTTCTTGTATTGCACGGTAAACGGTAAATGGTACACAACAGAGAGAGAGAGAGAGAGCGAGAGTTTTCGTCATTGCAAAACTAATTTGAAAATTGAATAAACAAAAATAAATCACAGGATTTTTTTAGCTTCCTTCTACACTCTAGTTTATTGTTCAAAAACAGTGTAACAAAAATAAATAAATAAATAATAAATGCATAATATTATGTACTAAAAATATTATGTTTCAATAAATAATACATAAATTACAATAATAATAATTAACAGCACTAGATCCTAGATAAAAACTGAGTTAAACTATAATAAACACGTTTTATTGCGAGATTCTGTGAACATGTAGCAGTTTTTTTTTCATTTATGGTAAAAGATACTTTCACCTTATAACTTGTAGCTTAAAACAGATTTGAAACCTGTCTTCTCGGCCTTCGATGACCAACTTTGACTTTACTAATACTTTCCAAAGAATTAATAATATCCTGACTACTTTTATTTGGTGGTGATGATGACGATGCTGCTGATGAGGAAGGGAACATTAAATTTTGTGGAAAGCTAAGCGGCGCTGCTACTGGAGCTGGAACTGAACCCTCAACTCGTTTTTCTTCTGGAACTCGAACATTTACCCTCGTACTAGATTCAAGTACTCCCGAGTCATTAGCATTGTCATTGTCATGTGTAGACGTTGTGCTCGGAAAAACTACTGATGCTTTCTCCGTTTGTGATTGTTGCTGTTCTCCTTGTTTTTTATGATTCTCATTCAAAAACACATTCCATTCTACAGAACTGCCCGTTGTGGCTGTGCTGCTACCGACACCGACAGTAGCACTGGTTGCTTGTGTAATATCATTATTTTTATTATTATTATTATTATTAGCTGCCAACTCTACCTCCACATTTTCCTCCTCATCTGAAGCTTCTTCCTCTTCCTGTTCTTGGTCTTGATCTTCACTCACATTTTCCTCTTTCGAGTCCATAAAATCCACAATGCTGCTCGTGGGATGAACAATCTGGATTTTTTCTGAGGTGCTGAAAATGGTTGTGGCTTCTGTAGTACTACTGTTACTGATTCGATTTATCGTTTCATTCAGCGTGTTGTAGCTGAGATTGAGTGGAGTGTATTTGAAAAAGTCAAAAATGTTAAAGTTGCTTTGGGCTGGAGGAACAAGTTGAGAATTTTCATTTTTATCTTGTTTCTGGTTCTGATTTTGGTTGTCTGCATTTGGTCGGATTTGTACACCATCTTTCTCATCGTTACAAATCTCTGTATTTGATTTCATAGTGGACTCGACTGCATTGAGAAGGGCGTCGATGGCCTGAGCGAGGTAGGTAATTTTCCCTGTGATCATTTTAATCACTCCCAAATGCTCACTACCATTTGAATTCTGGTTCTGGCTTTCGGTTGAGGATTCAGAAGAGGATTTCACAGGCAAAGTGGTTACTGTTTCCGTTGCTGTTGTTGTTATTATTGTGGAGGGTAACTCTGTTGTCATTATTGTTGTTGTTGTTGGTGCTGCTGCTGGTCTTCTGGTGTATGGAACTGGGCCTTGAGCTTGAGCTTGAGTTTGACCGGGAAATCTGCTTGGAATTCTAATTGTCGTTGGCTGATTTTGAGGATACCTGTTTTTCGTTGCAGTTCTGGAGGGAATTGTTGGCCGATTTGTAAATCGAACGTAGGGCTTAAAGGTCGTACTGGCAAGACGTTGGATGTAATTTTTGTTATTGTTGGAGAAAGAATTTGTGGTTGGAGTGATGATTCTTATGGGATAGTTTAAATTGACTTGGGTTTGTTTTTGGCTTTGATTCTTTTGAACTGTTACTTTTGAATTGGACTGTGAATTTGCATTTGGATTTGTTTTTCTATTTGGTTTGGACTTTGTACCTTGATTGGAATTGTCATCTGAAATGATGGTGTGTGAATTTGGGATGAGTTTAATTTTATTTACAGGAGGGACGACATAGGAGTTTTGTTTCAGTAGGTTGGCTTGTTGCTTTTCCAGTGTTATGCATTTCTGGGATTGCTTGTCAAATACCGTGTCAGTGGGGCAATTGAAGGAATAGACCATCCAAATGTGATGAGCATTGTTGTAAGTGCACATGTAAAATTTATTTGAGTTGTATTGATCCGGAATCCTCTTGTGACTCCCTTTACTACACCTTTGAGTGGGAAGTTCCTCTTTCAATACGGCAGAAGAGGAAGGTTTCCGCTGATAATTGTACCCATAATTGTTGGAGATCCGAGATGCTCCATGACAAAGTGTGAAGGATAGAACAAATATCCAGCAGATGGAAATTAATGGAAATGAAAAACGCAGGATCTGAAAGTTTTATGCACAAATAACAAAAAATTATAAACCTTTTTTATGGATGTAAAAATTAAAATTCCTTGGGGAAGACAGAAGATTTAGACTTTGATATTTTCTTACTTGGCTGAGTTTAAACATGTTGCAGGAGAGAAATCCGAGATAATTCCAAAAATCCAAAATCCACTACTGCCTTTTGTTTCTTCTACAGCTCACAAATGAAAATGGTTGTTGGTTATTTGTTATTTTTGTCACTTTTGATTGAATATTGAATTGGATATTCGATACACTGAAAAAAAAAACAATTATCTGTACATGATATGACACGGCCCGAGATGAAGCCTCAACTGAGGAGAATAACAAATGACAAACATAGAAAGAGACAAGCGGAATGAACGGACTGTGGCTTATTCTATTTTATTGAATTTGAATGTCAGTCAGCCAGTTAAAAAAGTACCGTTGAGATTTTTGTCATATTTGCATCAATCTATTCTCATTCAAATAACTTGAGGAAATAATGATTGTACTTGCACATGAACACATTTCATGGATACACGCCAAGGGTCAGGATTCCATCTGATCTTTTCACACCTTTTGTACGACAGTTATGTATAGTTAGCTAGTTCTTGTTGCATATTATTTCATCTATGTACATTTCGAATGTCGAATGTAGAGTCTAGAGTCTAAAGTTATGACTTATGACTTTACAAATGTTTTGGGAGTTGAGTTTTGAGTTTTGAGACGAGGATCTCACACGGATTTGTTTACTCTTCTAATTTCATGCTCTCTCACTAGCTCACTAGGAACTTGGGATTTGGAATACTTTTGCACTTTTACCTATATCTTTTGTCTTTGTCTTTTATTTGATGTTTTATGTGTTTATAATTTATATGCATGAAAAAAAACCGCAAATTTTAAATGTATACACTCATTTATATAACGTCTAAATCTGTATACTGTATACTCCACTCTAGACTCTCTTCTCCCTTCGTATCCTAAGTTCTATACATAATAAATACGATATTTAAGTACTTTAATATACAAAATTGTACAATGTCGTACATGTGTATTTAAAGGGGGGTTTTCTTCATATGGTAATTCCAAATGTCCCGGTAAACTAGTTTGGTTTCATGATTCATGATTCATATGACCGTAAAATACAAGAGAACAGGATGGTGATTAGTGTCAATTTGAAGGCAGGTTAGAACCAACTGGACTTTTGTCTTGAGACTTGAGTCTTGAGTTAGAGTCGAGAAATTTCAGTTTCACATACTTTCTGCTGTAGCATATACGTAATACATATAGAATACATGCACATAAGGTATGTGATAAATATAAACTTGAACTCGTGTGAGAGTTAACCTACAAATTCTGCAAATACCAATGATCAGCGATCAGTGATACCTGTAAATTACACTTATCGGCACCTTCGTAATTCACAACCTCATCGTACTAAGCACAAATTACGGCATTACTAACAACTAACGACGAACGATGATACTCGTGTCGGTGGTCGTTTGTAGCTTTTGTGGTTTGTGGATACGTGATTTTGACTTCATTGTTTAAAATGAGGAATTCTTAGGCTTATCTGCTGAGTTTAAAAAATATTACTGTGAAAATATGCATGAGAAACAAACATCTCAATTCTGAATGGGAAAAATGACGAAAGTAAGGCAATGTTCAATAATGTCAAACAAATTACAACTTGTATAAAAATGTCAAAAGAGAATGAGAGGGTTTCTTCAATACCAGTAGCAGGAGTGTGATAAACTTTTTACAATGCTGATTGAATCCATTCTTTTTTACTTGGTTCTTGCTTTACATTTTACATACGAAAGGAAAAGGAGAAAATACTCTCTCCTTTCTCCTTTGTTGTGAATGACATTTAAATTTAATTACATTTTAAAAGTAAAATTAAAAAATTAAAATATCAAAACATTTATAAAACTTGGTGGAATTCAAAAGAATAAAAAATCCAACATTAAAACTATTTTTTGTACTAGTTTGACACCCATTGCCCACTTTTTAATTCTCTACTATTCTGCAATACTTGTCATGTTTTTATTACACACTTTGTATTTTGTACTTGTAATTACAAACAGATGTTTGAGAAGTCTGCATTTAATAAACCTGATTTTTCAAAGTCAGGTATGGAAAATGGAAAATGGTAAACATAGACCACCATAAATTACATACAAATGTATTTGAAATTTTTTTAAATTACAGATTTCACGGGAAGCAATGGGGACCCTACAGATCCATCTTCACTCCACTACATTAGTCCTCCTCATTTGAATCAAACTAATCCCTATGAGCTTTTTAAAAGGTGAAACGTCATGAAGAATGATCAGTGATAAAAGTGTCTGTAAATTTATTTCTAAGTTATTCAGCTCAAATGACATTTACATTAAACACTGTCTGCTGTCTGCTGTCTACAGATTATATATAGATTACGAATAAGAATGAAGAATCTTGAATGTATAAAATCACATTGTTATAGACCAAAGATTTACATAAATTGTACATATTTAATATTTAGTAGAACACATTGACCAAACTAACTACAAAAAGTTAGACACGAATAATAATTAATAATTATCACTATTAAGTTGGGTTTAAAACATTATTATTTTTTAAAGGACTCACACATGATACACTCATAAAATACTTGTATCTTGTATCAAGAAGATTAAAAAATTCGGCATACCTATGTATTTATATAAAAAATTGTACATGTACTGATTGTGCTAATTATAGGTTTAAAATTTAGTGGCAAGAGATAAGAGATGTTTGTAATTTAGTGGCTTAGCAAACTAGGTCTTGAAGCGTACACATAAATTATGTATTGATGTCAACAAGAAATATTGTACATTGTAAAGTAAAAGGTGTATTATCTATTATACATATTATTATCTATAAGAAATAGGCTTCGAGCTTAGTTGATAACTTCGGGTAAAAACTGTCCTCGCCGAAACGCCTCTGATTTTTGTCCTTTATTCGCCCCATAAAAGTCTAATGGACCAACAAAATTAGGTTTGATCATATTATCCGCTTCAATCTTGGCTTTTCTCCGGTTTCTCGCAGTAGTGAAGACTTCAATGGCCAAAGATACAAAAGCGATGCCCAGGCCAATAATTGTGGCGATAAAAACACCACCCAAACTGTATTTTTTTTCAAGTTCAAAATAAACGCAAAATTATTTATTAGACATTTATGTACAAAAAACACAAAGGACAACTGCAAAAAGTAAAAAAAAATTTCGTATTTAAAATATTTAAATCATATTTTGATTTTAATAAAAAAGACTAACCTTTCTAAAGATATACCGTCACTCTCACCCTCTCCCAAAGACGGGCATTTACTCGTCCAGTATCGTGAGGAGAGTTGTTCGAAAAATCGAGCTGTTTGTAACTGTAGGATGGCCATTGAAATGTTGTCTTGCAGTGGATTTCCCTGAGCCACCGCTATTGCATACGGAGCCTCCGCAAAAGGCTCACCAATAATTGTCAAATTACAATTATTAAACACCTCGTATCTTGTTTGGGCCGCATCGTGGATAAATGCAAAGTAATCATCATCTTCCGCCTTTATCATTGTAAAAATAAACAAAAGTTAGTCTTTCTTATGCATTAATTTCTGAATTTATAGATACAAAGTTGCATGTTTTAAAAAAGTGCTTTCTCCATGTTTTGTGTTTTGTGTACCCTTTTTAATCCCTCAGAGTAATTTTCCGGTGGGGTGTTTTTTGTAATCACCGAGTAAATGTGAATATATCTAAGGAAGAAGAAAAAACAATACAAAATAATTTTAAAATCCAGTAAAGAGAATAATAAGTTCTATTGAACATGTTTAATTCTTACTGTTCTCTAATTGGATATTCCCAGACGATATATTCCTTAGCTGAAGATGGTGCGGATAAGGTTAAATTTCTCCACATCCTGCAAGCACAACAAAAAATACAAACGAATGTAGAAAATTAATGAAAACCATATAACGAAGCATTATTTTTCTGATATTATCAATTAGGGTTATTCGGGGGAACTGTGGTCTATTTTTCGGCATCTCAACCTTCTTCGTCAAATAAAACACATTAAAATTGACTTTTTAGAA
>JAQGBH010002524.1:0-24026 GCA_034698265.1 Sminthurinus aureus
CATGCATGATTTTTGAGTTTTCTCTCATTTAAAATACATGGTAAACTTTGGTGACCTTGCGCGACCTCAAACTTCAAATTAATTAACTGAAATTTTCAGAGGTTGTTTTTTACATTAAAAGGAACAATAATGACGGGGTCCTGACTTAAATTTTCTCAAAGCATGTTTTTTTGGGGTTCTCTAATGTATACTCACCTCACAATATGCAGATCCGTTTCCACACCAACCATAGGGTGAACAACATGCAAAATCTGGATCCGACGGGTTACAAACTGGATCTGAAATTGAAATTTTTCGAATGTTACCAACACGTAGATTTAAAGCATAAAATTTTAATTAACTTTTAATCTAAATTCTGAACAATTAATAGGAATTTTTAAGCCAACGATATCAACAATTTGCTGACAAGTAAAACTTACAATATCCATTGTAAAGCGGAGCTTGTTTTCCACACATTCCAGCTTTTGATCCATCACCATCGGCAGATGTCCACCATCTTTTCTCCGTTTCTTTCAAAGTGATACTGGGATGAGCCTGGGCTATTAGAAAAATGGGAAGGGCGAAAATTCCGAGGAAAACTAATGCAGACCATACTTTTTCCATATTTATCAAAATTCGAAATGTTTGTAGTTTGTATAAACTTTGAAAATTCTAATGCCAACTAAAAACAAAGAAGACGAAGACACAATTCAGTTCAATTCAGTCTTGAGGATGGGAAGAGAATGAACTTTTTGTTTTGAAAACCTCGGAGAAATGATGATGAATTCTTTTTATGTAGTGTGTACGTGACAGAACCCTTTGATTCCCAGAATGCTAAATCCAGAATCCAGAGGATTATCCAGGTCATTTTTACGTCTTTAAGAGTACGTGAAAGTAGGAAATGTTTATAAAATGGACAACAACGGAGATTATTTTTGGAAGGGTTTTAAGTTTTAATCCATGTACATTGTACATACATCGCATTTTTCACAAACCTTTCTCTTTATTTTTGAATAGTCCAAATCCTGTTGTTTTATAAGGTCTGATCAAAAACTATAAGGCACCCTAGTTTTTTCACGCTAATTTTTTTGTCCTTAGAGCTAGCAAGTTCTAACTTTAGGAGCATAAGTAAGACTCATAAATACAACTTCCTACCAAGTTTGAACCAAATCCAATAATGCATTCCGGAGTTATGATGGAAAATGTGCAAAAATGGGTGATCAAAAAGTATAAGGCAGGTCCTATAAAATGTTGTGTTTTTTGATGAAAAATGCCTACAATTTTTACACCCGTGAATGAAATGACCTGATTTTTGCTGGAATAAGTACTACATGTTCACTGATTATGTGGTTAAAATTTCATGAAAATTCAACGAGGAATTCTCTTTGAATTTTTGTGAACGTTTTGATGTCTAAATTTTCTTCACTTTTACATTGAAAATCATTAGGAATTATGACTTATCATCTTCGACTCTTTGGTCAAAGAGCAATTCTGGTTGAATTTCCATGAAATTTTAGTCACATAATCAGTGGATATGTAGTACTTATTCCACCAAAAATCAGAACATTTCATTCACGGGTATAAAAACTGTGGGCATTTTTCTGTCGCAACTACCCAAATTCCTATGTATTTACATAGGGATTTCGATTTTTTGGCTTTTATCGTCCGTCAAAGTTTTTCCCGTCAAAATGTTGGCTAAACTCGACTGTAATATAACATAACGTACTTTACTACACAAATTAGGATGATTTTTGGTATCGGGAAGTCCCAAATACCCACGAAAAATACAAAAAACACAACATTTTAAACCCCCTGCCTTATCAAAGTTGATCACCCATTTTTCAAATTTTCCATCATAACTCCGGAATGCATGCACGGAATTTGTTCAAACTTTGTAGGAAGTTGTATTTATAAGTCTTACTTATGCTCCTAAAGTTTCAACTTGCTAGCTCAAAAGACAAAAAAATTAGCGTTGAAAAACTAGGGTGCCTTATCAAAGTTGATCACACCTTAAAGAGATTACAGATGAAGGAGTTTGAAGTTTGAGACGTCTTTTTGTCATGAGAATGCAGGCAAAGTGGTCATGTCAAATGTTATGATGATTGATACGATAGCTGTGTGAAAGAAAGCAACTTTTCTATAAATTAAAACTATAATCGTATTCGTAATAATCATTCCTTACTAGCTGAATGACTAAATCCCATTGACTTTTGTTTTTTGAAGCGTTTAAACGTTGCTCTTTGTCTTTAGGTAGGTAAAATTCTGAATGGAGAAATGAAATGATAGAGAAATGGGAAAACAAAAACGAAAGTGAGATCGAAAGGGAAGTACTTAACAAAATTATACAGTTTACACTGACAAAACCATAGAAAGAGGCGACGAGAGGAAGTATACATAGATAAACTGAAATTGACGACGGCAATGATGATGAGTTGACTGCCTGGTGGCTGGTTGGTTGGTTGGTATTTGCATCCATTTAGCCAATTAACTTTTCGAGAGATTCGCCAAGTGAAATCACAATTACAGTAATGACCAAGGGAAGCCTGATTAAATGCATGCGTGAGGCTGGAAGCTCAAGTATAGGAATTAAAATACAAAATTGCTTGCTACGTATACGTACATAAATGATGAATACTACAGACTACAGTGCACACTATGTAGTGTAGAGACGCAATCCCATTTAATGAAGACAGAGAGAGACAGAGAATGGAAGAAATATGGAGAAAAGGGAGAAAATGAAAGAAAATACGCCAGACTCGTGTATCTGCTTCCCTGTAATTAAATTGAAGTCTCAGAGCCTCCCATTAAATCGTTTTTCTTGCGGCTTGCTTCATATTTCCTTCACTATGTACACAAGATGTGGCATGTGCATGTGAAATAAAGAATAAAGCACATATGCAAATTCAAGAATGACTTGCATGCATGTGCAAAAATCTGCAGTCCTGCAGAAGGGTAGGGCATACAAAATACGAAATGCCAAGTACTTTGCATTTCAAGTTGTTGTACAATGTACACATATCCGCCACATTGACATTACGTGAAGGAATGGTCACACGGTAATTAAAAAGTTTGGCGGTTAAAATGTAAAATTACACATTAGACGTAGCCAGAATTTCTTTCTCTGTGAGTGAATTCCAACTTCTGACCATTCGAGGCTTGAAAATTGAGGGATAAAGTTGGTGCAAATTGGAATAAAACTAGTAAAATTTAATAAAATAAAATAAAATTAAAATTACAATCAAAAACGTTCTCTTTACCTGATTGAATCATACACTGGGTTTTTCTGGAGTCTGGATTCTAGATTCTGATGAAGAAAAGTGGAAATACTTCAAGAGAAAGGTGTACCGCGCGTATTTGATAGTTTTTCATTCTTTTATTCTACTTTTCCCTAAAGTTTGTTGCCCGTCAATGCGGCCTTTCTGCTTTTCTATAGTTAGACACTGGATACTTAGAAAACTGGTTTTACCTCAAAACAAGGGACAACAACACAATAGGTGTGGCTTGAAATGTGATAGGTTTTTCCAAAATCCTACAATTTCATGTTCTATATTTACATGTGTATTGCAGAAAGCATGAAGATGAAAAACGAAGCGCTTTAGTTAATGAGAAATATGCGTGAATATTTTATAATTTTGAATGCCCACAAAGTTTCAAATAAGAGTGGTGCATAATTCATAAAAATACTTATGCATTATGCATTATGCAGCATAATACACAGCGTGACGGTTTTGCACTAGTTTTTTTACTTCATTTGATAATCTAAATTCTGAATGTTTCCACATTCACGACTGCCTAACGTCTCCCAATTGCCAATAACCACAGTGTAATTGAAAACGGAAAGATGCAATTTTACTGTTTCTAGATGTATCATTAACGTCAAGTAGCCGAAATCGAAAGTTTCAAAGGTTTCATATTATTTTCCATCAAAACCATGTACCAGGGTTTGTGAATAGATTTTTTATGGTCCCAAAACTATTATTGGCTGCAACAAAATTACTTGAAACTCTTTATTCTTCTTATGCATCATTATTTCAAAAAGTAAATTTCACAAAATATATTCAAATGAAAGGAGATGAAAATGACTATCTATTACGGAAACAATTGTTTTATTTTATTTTATTGAAAACAGTTAAATTTCTTTTACATTAGTAATTAGTAGAGATTTATCGTTCCGTCATTAGGTTCACTGTACGCTTTTCAAAACTTCAAATTTGCCCATCCATGTCCTTTTGTGTATTATTATGTGTATTCTATATTTTATTTAGTGTGAGTAGCAATCAGTTCGTGTAAAAATAATACATGAGTTTAAGGCAACGTAGTTGGTAGTTGCTAAGGCCTTGTATTATATATTGTTATTCATGATTGAAACAGTTGACGTGTAATTTCCTTGAAAAAATTGAACATTGCAAGGGTACTAATTTCGCAGTTCCAACTTTATTTTTTGTCCTGTTTCCTTATCCAACATTCAACACCAAAAACTAGAGTAAAAGTAGGAACATTTTTGCTACAAAATCTTTCAAGACCAAAGCAAATTTTGGTTCAGATTTGATTACTGATTTTGAATACTAAATTAGACCCAGAAAAATAAAAGCGTTAAACTGGTTATGAATATAAGCACAGTATATAGTATATAGTATAATAGTAATCCTACATGCCAAAATAAACTTGTGGGTTTACTTAATTAATAGCTTGTAAATTACACAATTATACATTACTGATCCAGTCAATTTTAGTTATCATACCAATGTCTCAAATTAACTTGAATACATACATTTTATTGAAACAACAATGAGACATGAGATGAGACCTGCATGTATTGTACAATGTATGTATAATATCATTATTTGCGCAAAACGTTGCATCAAGAAGTAACAAAAAATAATATCAATTTTTTATAAATCTCATTTTTTATAAGCATGATATTTAATATAACCTATGTATAATACATTATGTACGTTGTACGTTACATATATGTACATGTATCTCTCATTTACTCGGTTACAAATTTCAACGTGAAATGCTAACAATGAAAATGACCATTTTTTCAATACTAAGTAATAATATTTTATATCACAGAGTGCCATTTTCCGAGACAAATGATAGAAAACTGGTACAAAGAGTTGCTTTATATAAAGTATCGTCATAATACATAATACCCGTAGTGTGCTCGTAATCATTGTAATATTGGTAGTGCACCACACATGTGCTCCTTGCTAATGTTCAATTATGGTGGTCTCTCAGATCGTCGTCATCGTCATCTTCAGTTGATTCCATCTGAAGTGAAATTGAGGGCCGTGTTATTTTTATTAGTGTTGCTGACGTTGTTGATGATAATATTGTTGTTGATACAGGAGATGCTGATGATCCAATATCTCCAGACGGCGGAACTATACTGGTCATATTGAACTCTTCAACTTGCAGGTTTTTATTTGAAATACATTCAGCATAGCTCGGCGGTGACTGATCTGAGGCTGACTTTTCATCTGCTTCAGATACAGTTTCATAATCAGGGAGGTCGTCGTTGTCATTGATGTGGACATTTAGTAAAATGTCTGAAGAGTGTCTAGAGGCATTCGAGTTGTTGGAATTGAAGTCGGAATCCATTCCAATGTCACATCCTTCGTTGGACTCGTTGAAAAAGTTGGAGCTTAAATTGAAATTGGAACTGGCATTGGAATTTGGATTGGAATTTGAGCAGGTAGCCGGTGACAGATGATAAGGGGAGGCGGAAACTCGTCCTCTCTCACTTCGTCGTGGTGAGACGCTGGATCGTCTCGACCGACTTGGTAAAGATCTTGAGCCACTTTGACTACGATTTCTTCGTACTATTATTATTATGAAAAGTAGATACACAATACACAAAACACAAACTCGGTTTATTACAAATACTATTATTATTTTTTATGATTATTGTGAAAATTGTATATTTTGAACTTTACAGTCAACAGTAGATGAAAATTGTGAAATGTTTTGAAAATATTTTCATAATTCATAATAGTATTCGTTCATGTATTTCATATTTCATATATAATTTTGACCTGACTGAAGAGAAGAATGGGACGCTTGTCTTTGAACCTGCACTTCACGGTGAGTCTCTTCAACCTGGAATGCTGTTTCATTTAGCTGGTCATGGTCAGTACAATTTGTTCTTCTCTCTACGTTTGGAATGGTGGATGAATTTGGTCTTCCAGATGTTACTGTCATTTGAATATTGTTACTTGGAGAGTTTGTGCTAGTTGGCCCTGTTACATTGTTTGGATTTAGAACTGTTGAATGTTGAGCGTGATGACTCCCTCGTGATGATTCTCTTTCATGGCAAGTTGTTGACTGTGATTGTGGTTGGGCTTGTGAAATGACGGAATTTTGCCGTTGTCGACTTCTTCGTTGATACTGAGACTGATAGCGAGAAACTGTGTAGGTTGCCTTGTCAAAACGCCAGCATAGGTAACATCCCAAACAAAATAAAATGATGACTACAAGTAAAAGTGCACCGAATATTTGTAAAATTGTGTCTAAACTTGGACCCATGAATGAACAGGGGGATGAAATGGACTATTGACTTAGCACAAAACAACTTTCACCTTAATCTGATCCATTGAGCAGTGAGCAGTAATTAACTACTAGTTCTATCTGTATATTCACAATTCTCTACATTATTAGAAAAAAGTTTGTCGTTTGACGTTTGATAGATATAAAAGACTAAAAATCTACACTCTCTAATCTCTAAACTTTAAACCAATTCATAGCCGTAGACAAATAATATGGTGGTCGTTGGTCACGAAATGCGATGATGATTGTGGTGATGAGCGTCTTTAAATAATATAAAACTTTATGCTTTCTAAACTCTAAACTGCCATAACTTTGTGAGCTGGATTTCGATGCTTAGACGCCGATAACGACTAGTATGACTATGACTACGACTAAAATCTACAACTACTTGTTTGCTGACTGATGACAGACATTTTTACGTGTCAAATACACGTCTTTTGAAAGATGAAATGTACATACTACATACATTTACTTTATTTGTCTCACTCTCCCTCTTTCTATCTATCTCTCTCTCGTTTACTCATTCATCATACCCGGAATTAAAGTCCCTCCCTTCTAAATATCGATCCACCTTGTTCAAATAAAAAAAATAGTTTGATATCCGTTGACATGTTTGCAATTTTTCCATGTACCTCGGACAAGTTGTACTCTTGCAACTGTCTTTCTACTTTCTACCACGACTAAACCACAAGAGAAAAACTTGTACAATTGATACCACCGCGTTCACAGCAATACAATACAATACAATACAGAATACATTATGCAGTGTGAGTTGACACGAATAGACAAACATAATTTGTTTAATCCCATCACTGTCTATTCTGAACTAGTGTACAAACTACAAACACGTTACGTGTTACGTGCGTACTTGTTGTTGATTCAACCATGTTCTTCGGCGTTCTATGTTCTAAAAACATGAAACATGGAACATGTATAAAGCCTACAGCCGACATCCCACATCATAGTGTAGTTAAAACCATATATTTGCATGACTGACTAGTCGTGACTAAAAAAACTTGTCCATGAACATAACTTTTGTTAGAGAATGTACAGTGTACAAATGTAGATGCCGCTTCATGTCAAATGTAGAGAAAGTAAATTAACCCACCTACCTACTACATACCTACTGTAGAAAAAGTAAGAGTACAATTTTCAGGTTATATTTTCCATTAAAATAAATATTTTAACATATTATTCCTTTATTAACTCGTAATAACAGTATTTTTCAGTAATATTTCATCAAGTACTTTTCTTGTAACATCATGACTCATAACACTTAATATTATTCTGCTCATCATTTTTGCCAATCTTTAATATTTTCAATCATATTCAATATTATTTGTTACAATTTATACTTTATAATATATATATACGTTATATATATAACATAACGTATGTGTAGTAGTACCATAAAATCACATAGGAAGTAAACATGGCTCTTTTTCATTATCATTTCACTCGATCACATTGAGCTGAACATTTTGTGAGCAAACCAAAGATTTTACGTATTATTTAACAGATAATTTACAAGTTACATAAAGTATAATCATCTTGAATCTTGATACTAATTTTCATTGAAACATTTTTCAATGTTTCATGGTTTTTTCTGTCACTTGGCTCATATTTACAGTATAAGTGCCTTGAAATTTTAAATTAAAGATTAATGCAATTCCATGGAACCTGGATCCAGTGGATCCACAACTTTTACATCAGGTATTTTCCATGTTCCACATCATACGAAACTTGATACTTTTTACATTTGTATTAGCATTTGCCATATTAATTACAAATACTACTACTAATCACTAATCATAAGTATAAAAAAGCGATGGCTACATAAAAATAAAATAATGAAATTATCAGTGCGAGAGGATTAAAAGTAAGAGGATTAAATGTAGGAAATTCAAAGCAGCACAGTCAATAGTTGTGGCCTTGCAAATTTTGCTGGAATAGTTTTTCTGGAATGTAAAATGTGAAATAAAGTCATAGTAGTAATATTATGTGTGCGTTGTACATTGTACAGCTATATACTTTATCGGTTCCTTAAAAATCTAAAATCTGAATAGTACTTTGCGCGTTGCTACTGAAGAACGAGGCGAAAGAAATAAAATGAGAATAGAATCATATTATGTTTTTATTTAGTACTAGTATTTTTGATCGCTTAAATTGTCCATATCAAGTTCTATTTTCCTATTTCCCGAATTTTGAGGAGTCGACGGAGTGGTGTTAGTATTCTCATAACCCATGGAATTATCATTACCATTTAAATTTAAATTATTTGTAACATTTGTATTATTTGTTCTGGACGATTTATAAGTATTAGTATTATGATTATTGTTATTATTATTTATACTTTTTTCAATTTGGTTGGTAACAGTATCACTATTCAAACAGTCGTTGGATGCATTGTCATTGTCATTGTCATTGTCATTGTCATTGTCACTGTCATTATCACTGGCATTGGCATCGGTATTTGCACACAGAACACTTGTATTATTATCCTGTTCACTTCTCATTACATAATTATGATCTTGAGGATTTTCTTGTTCTTCCGGGGTTTTATTGTTGTCTTTTAGGAATGTATGATTTCCCTGTGGAGACGATTCACTTGCATTACTACTACCACTACCACTACCATTACCACTACCACCACAACGACACGAACAATGATTATTATTAGCGAGCTCATCGATTATATCAAAATTTGATGGTTTAGTTGGACTCGTCAATTCCGAGATGAAACTGAAGGTACTGGGAAAGGTGGAGAGGAGTCGTTGTTGTTGGGGTGTGAGGCGTTGTGACTTGAAGTTTCCAAAAGCAGCCACTGGGTACAGCTCATTTCTCAGATTCCTCACACATTCCTCTGGACTGCTCCCGCCTAAAAACATGTACACAAAGAAAATATAAATTGACAAACTTTTCTCCATTCAAAGGCTATTAAGTAAGTTGGGACATGGGAGTGGAGTAGAGTGCTTAAAGTAGATGTGGAATGGAGAATGTAGACATAATAATGTATTTGTTATACGTACAATGTACAGAGTACAATGTTCACAGACATCCACTCTTATAAGATTGTATTGAACTTTTATCAGTGGTTAATGTTTAGTATTTAGAGTGTGGGATGGCATATGTTTTCTATCGTATCATCGTCTGTTCTGGTGTGGTGTGGTTTGTTGTGCTGTGTTTTGTCTTTATTGTTATTGTACTCATAAAACAAGACATGCATGAAAATGTGATCGCGACCCATCCTCTTTCATACTCCATCACCTACATTCGATACATAGTCTATAGTCTAAACATTATCTATAAATACGCTCATACTGCTATAATGCAATCACGTAATTGGAATTTTGTACACGAATACTTTTAGTAGCAAACACAAAAATTCCTTTTCCAAAAATACTCATGTACACGAACCAAAAAAATGTACAAAATATATTATATTGTTATTTCGGTGGCGGTCTCAGTTTCGGTCACGGGTTTTGCATTCCATAAAGTGTTAAGTGTAAATAAAATGTAGCTAACAACAAAAACATAAAAATAAAGATGAGAGAATAAAACCGGAGAATGAAATGGAGAGAGAGAAGAAGAGAAGAGAAGAGAAAGAAAAAAGAAGAGACCTTGATCGACAGCAAGAAGACGAGCCAAACGAGTGATTTCAAGTTCCAATTTTTTATGTTCCTTCTCTGCCAAAATCATGTGAGTGATGAGGACTTGAAGACGAAGGCGATTTTCCATTTGGGAACTTCCCATGTCAAGAGTCTTAAGAGTCTTTTCTTCAAAATTATTGTTATTATTGTTGTTGTTCGTTGGGTGACAAATTGTCATGATTGGGTGATTACTGTAGTAATCATTGGAATGTCCAGTCCCTACCATCTCTGTCATCCCATCACAATAGTGACCACTTGCAGAGGACCAGTCTATTCTCTCATTCTCTCCAAGCTCCTCGTTGCTATTTGTTAGGATTGGACCGGAACAAATTAACTAGAAAGAAACAAATTACAATTTTAAACATGTCATGTGGACAACGGTCATTGACCAAAAATAATAATAATAATTATCAACTTAATTGACTAATTTTGTACAATCGTGCGTCATCCATTTTAATGAGCTTCATTTTCCAATTTTCAATGTACAACGTACAATACATAAAATACGTAATACATAATACGCAGTATAATAAATACCCTTTTGGACATGTAGAACAGAAGAAAGACGATGAGGATCGTCATAGCGATAAGGATCCAAGAGTCTGACATTGAGAGCTCTTCTGTATAGTCCAACGATGAGGATATGATACACAAGAAGAATTGAAAAGTCTGTTCTGGACTATGAAAAGGACTAAATTTAATGTAGTTTCAATTATTTTCGTGGCGCTAGATTGTGTCGACCAATCCTCTCTTGGCATATTGTAACAGTGCACAACGATGAGTACCTTTGGTGTCTACTCTAAGAATAGAAGAGCAATGACATTTTCTTCGGGTTTGCATGAAATTGTACTGTCTTGTGGATCCTTTGAAACTGTTATCTGTAAAAGTTATTATACAGTTTACACTTTGTCACAACATTTATTTGTTTATACGACATTCAAAGTTTCTGTGCTTTCTCTATTCTCGATTCTGGATTCTCGCTTCGAGTTTCGAGTGAATTTGAAGTGTCAGCTTCTATTTACTTTTGTATCTTGAGTTGTTTATTGTTTATTGTTTACTCTTTGGCGTTTTCAATTTGTTACAAGTTGGAGCTATCACTAAAATCTGTAATGTCTAATGTCTATTAAAAAGAACAAATAATGACGGCGACGACGGTGACGGTGGCGACAACTTTGATTGTTTTATTTTGTATTTTACGTGTTCTCTTCACGAAAATCCTGTTTGCTTTTAGTATTTATCACAGTAATGATGGAAAAAAATGTTAGTTGTTCCTACTTCAAAAAGTATGTGTGCGTCGTTTTGTTCCGTCTGTCTCTCGACTCTCGATTGCCAATTGGCACGTCAAAAATGCAAAAGAAAAAGAAAAACACACACAAATACCTTTAAATTTTACTTGAAAGATGAATACGCGTAAAATAATAGCGAATAAATGGACGAGGGGAACTGTCACTCTGCACTTATTTATTTATTTATTTATCTATTTGTTGTTCGTGCTCGTGTTGGGTTTTGTGTTCGTGAATGGAGGAAATCCAAGCTCAGAGTAGTAGTTCTTGTTGTTGTCTGGACACATTTGTCTTTTCTTTTGCAATCATCCGACTGGTTTCACTGAGCATTGAGCATGGGATTGAGATTTGAATTGGAATTGGAATCGGGATTGGAATTGAGTCTAGAGTCTTGAGTGGTGGATGTGAATTGAAAGAATATAATATGATGGGATATTACGTGTATTACGTGTAGGCAGGAGTTGGATGTTGGATATAAAAAACTTTGGTGGGATGTGTAATTCGTAATTCGAAATGTCTGTATGAAAGCAGACAACAGACAACAGACAACACGTTACACGCTATATGAAGGAATTGAAAGAATGAATTGAGAAAGTTTTTGTAACAGAGTGAACGGTTAACGGATAACTTTGCACTCTCAAAACACTCTGTACTCTGTACTCTACAATATATGTAGTTCACAGTGCACAGGACTGTGGAAAACTCGAAACTCGTAACTCGTAGATTGTAGATTGTATAGATGCTTGCCGTCCCGGCCAGCCAGCCAAACCAAACCAAACCAGCCACAGATGCCAATGGAACTAGAGTGGCAGGTAGAGAAATAATGAAAGAGCAAAACCAAGCAAGCACGAAGACGTATCATTATTATGTATGTAATACACTGTGTGTAGACTGTAGACTGTAGAGTGTAGATTGTAAACTGTAGTTCGTACACGTACACACTACACACCTACATGTATGTTTGTACAAAAAGTAGTAGACAGCTCCGACTTGATATCCCGAGAAACTCGGAACGGCCGACGGAAAAAATCGATCGATTTACCCGGGAATGTGAGGCGTGGCTGGTTTCATTCGTTGGTTTTCCTTTCTAGTTTCTAGTCTATGTAAATGGTACATGTGTACTTATGTGTAGTATGTAGATCCACATTGTACATTCTACATGTGTATCTAGTACCTATACAAATACATATGGGTTTAAATATGTATCTGTTTCTGTATGCTTTCCATGTGCATTGTACTTTGTGTCACTCCTCTCTTTTCTCTTTTCTCCTTTCTCCTTTTCCTTTTATCAACTGTCGTGCTCGCCTCGCCGTTTGGCAACTGTACCACAATCCACAATGTTCTGTAGTTGTATCACGTATATAGCTTATCCTCTCATGTTCCATACCTTTGTAATCTGTTAGAAGTTAGGAGTTGAGAGTTGTGAGTTTGGAGTTAAGAGTTAGGAAGATACACTTCTTATCTCTTTTTGTGTAGCCAAGGGCTCTGGTTTTTCATCGCTCATCTGCCCACTACCTTAAAAATACGAATTTGTGAGCACAAATCCATTTGTCACATACATTCTATATTGTATATGTATTGTACAGAGATTGCAGATGACAAACGTTTCTTTCTTCCCCATTCCATAATCCATAACCCATAACCTTTGTACTTTGTACTTTGCACGTAGATAGTTAGATAGTATTCGACATTCGACATTTGACCTCCAACGCTGGCACTTTTTCTTTCTACGTGTATATTTTATAAAGTATGCATGTAAAAACTGACATATGATGAAATAAACTGGTCATCAATTCTAAGAATCGAGACTCGAGACTCAAGGCTCAAGACAAAGGTGAAAAGTCCATGTGTATGATCAACTGCATTGATGTACTCACAAATCACAAAGTAACTACTGGGCACTATTAGATTCTATATTCTATATAGATGTTTAGTGTTTAGTGATCTATCTACTTTTTACCTTTACATTTACATGCAGTTACTGTTTACAAATGACAGGAATGTAAACAGTACGTTGGGCGTTTCATGTATGATGTCTGCTTATGAGTAAAAGTTTGAAAATGCAAAACATTAAAAGTTTACTCAATCCTCCTCCAGTTCATGTGATGATAGAGAAATTTAACATGCAAAATTAGGCAGCCTTGAGCCTGGAGCCACAAGTCAGAAGGTTTCTGTACCGTAAGCTTTCAGTTTGCGCACCAAATCCCAAATATATTACAGAACTTGTAAATTTTAGATTTTGGACTGAAAAAGTTTCAAGTGGTTCAAGTTTAAAATAGCACAAGATGTGCTATGTCGATTATTTAATTTTCCTAAATCCGCCGATACCTTTCATCACTTCACAATCTTTATTTACATTCCTGTTTAGCCATCTAGAACCACGGGAGCACAAATCCCATCACACCGTTTGTATTTTGTATTGAATGATCAAAGTCGTTTACTAAATGGATTGAGTATGTATCTACATTGTACATTGTAAAAGTAGGTGACCACGTTGGAAATTGGAAATGGGAGTAGAGAACGGAGACGTACCCTTCCGCTTTCCCTCACGCCTCTAAATCAAATAGATTCAATTCAATTCAATTGTGTGAGGTGACTTACTAACACAGACCCTGAGCTCCGAGCAAATAATGGATCCGATACGAACGGAAACGTTTTATTTAGAATTCAAAGCTTTTACAGCCTCTTCAACCTTTGAACCTTTTCATCTGCCTCTATGTATAATGTATAATGTATATTATATGTAATTTACGTGATTTTGCACTTACCAGCAAATACCAAATACTAAATACACATATTAAAATGCAGCCAGAGTAAAATCTATTTTTGATATCATCTTTTTTATACGCTACGGGATTTTACAAAACTTGTATACTGAAAATGTCATCAGCCAACAGCCTACAGCCTAATCATCAAGAATCAAAAATCAATCAGGTTTTACTTTCTAACACATACACATAGAAATTTATGGCACATTATCCAAAAAATTTCAGAAAAAATTACACAACTTTAAAAGTACTTTTTTTTATTACCTTTCATTCGTCAACTACTCATTCTAGTTTAGAAATTCTAGTTTATTTGGCAATAATTCTCCAGTAATTGAACTTTTTGACTTGGAAAAACCTCCAATTTTCTTAAAGACGCACATGTAAATATTGAACATGTGGACAGAAAAGCAAGTACCAAAAGGAAAGTTAGAGAACCTACAGAATGTACAGAACAGAGGAGTGACATACATAATACATATTCTACATTCTATGGCGTAGCCAATAATTGATTTCAGAATTTATGAGTTTTGCTCATGTTGTGAGTTGTGTGATGGTCGGAAAGTTTAATCTTGTCGGCAACCGATTGTCAATAGTCAATATAAGTAAATCAACAGCCAACAGTGCGGTGTGTACACTGTGCACTGTGCACACTACTTGTTTTCCCATTTCAGAGAATTGTGCGCTATTCAATATTTGCTGGTAGGTTGATATTATGGTAGGTGTTTGGTATGCATTGTGCAGAAATTTATGACCTTGATTGATTTTATCAGGGAAACGTAAATACTTATCTCTTGAAATTAAATTCCTAAAATACTCGTTGATATTGACTTTGAATTCAAATTGTCTTTTTGATTTTCACTCACCTTTCCCCATTCACAATTCCGAATTCTAAAGTACACTTGAATCTTGAGTCTTGAATCTTGAAGTCTTGATCTCATAATTTGCATGACATTGGTAAATGCTATAGTACAGTAAAAAAAAACTTTTAACCTGTCAGCTTTTCCCTTTTTCTATTCTCAATTTTTAATACTCATTCAATATTCAATTGTCGGTAAATAATACCTGTACATAAACACAATCTATCAAAGATGAACGGAAAAAATAATCATGATTTTCAATTTTCAATATGCACTTGTCAACTGTCAATTCTCAATTCTCAAGGGTTTGTGAGTCAATTACTTTTTATTTATTCCATCAATTGAAATACGGAATGATATGAGGTCGGTATTCAGCATTCAGCTTTCAGTAGTCAACAGAACTGAATAACATATTGACTTTCACCACTTGAACTGCGTTCAAACTTGTGCTTTGTGCTTACTTGTTCCATTTTCGATTTCTACCTTTCAGCAATTTTCATATGTGTACTCCGAGTTCAGAATAATGGTATTAATTCAAGGAAACGAACAAACCGACAGACACATAGACAATAGATAGACAGTTTTCTTGTAATATATTACACTTTATACTTTATACTGTAGTGATATTCAATATGTGTTTTTAGCATAGAAAATGGATGAAACAAATTCTCATTTTCACAGTTTATTTTCCATTTTCCGTAGTTGCTTGTTTCTTTCTAAACAAACTCTAAACAAAGGGTAGAAGTTTGTATGGTTGATAGTTGATAGCTAATACTTGCGTACACGGAGGGGAAAAGGAGGCATATTATTCCATATTCTAACAGCATACGCGTTTCATTCGTCGTTGTTATGTGTTCTAGTTTCCAGTTTCTACATTCTACATTCAAGGTACTAAATTCTACCTAGGTTCTAGAGTAGAATCATAAAAAGGTTTTAGCGTAATTCAATCCAATTCAATCCAAGCTCTTTAACGCTCCCAAAATAAAACCTTCAACTCTTCATCTTCCCTCAATTTATTGAAAAACTAAAACATATAGTTCAATAATATTTTACGTAGATGCGTTTATTTTTTCTCTCTCTGTATCTTGACTCTATGTCCTGCATGCACAATAGATAATGTACAACAAATTTGTACCGTCTTACATCGCCGTGCTGTGGATTGTTAATAAAATTTGACCTTATTTTCTATTTTCTACGAACAAAATTTTCCTACTACAAAAGTACGAAACTTATTGTCACTGTAAAAAATACTTAGTAAAAAGTCCTGGCTGGTTTTGAACTTTTAAACTTTTTGACTATATAGACTTGATCCCAAATCCCAACTTTTAACCGGCAGTACGGAATACAGAATACGGAATGTATGAATCTGTATGAATCCTGAACCAAGAATATGCTGTGTCATATTGACTGTGAACATATTATGTAAGTAAATGATCTGACAGTTCATGTTTCGGAATCGTCGTTTTTCGTTGTCAATTGTCAATTGTCAATGGAGATGTCATTCGGTGGAATATTTGCATGAACAGTTCGTAAATTACTGTTCCTTCCCACTTCCCACTTCCCACTTCCCACTTCCAACTTCCAAGTTACAAATTGCAATGGGCATTCATAACAAGTAGTACTCGAATATAGAATGGTCCATATTCCGTACATGAAACATGCAAATGTAGATAGTAGATATGTCTAAAGCCTAAACATGTGAATGGCATGAAGCATGAACAAGTCAAATTTTTAGGGGTTTCTTCCAGAACATTTTTTGTGTGATGCTGTACTCTGTACTTTGTGTGCATTGTGCATCAGCAGAAAAAAGTTTTTTTTTCTTGTTGATTCTCTATTCTCAACTCTCAATTCTCAGTTCACAAGAAATTTTACAGCAAGCTGCAAGTAAATGTGAGAAAAAGTTGGGAAGGAATAGGAAGAAAAAAGATTGCCAGATAAAACAGAGTTGTGCCATGAAAGCATGAAATGTGAAAATGTAATGCAAGTAATATGCAAAAGCTATCTGTATATCCTTTTACTTTTTACTAGCTTTTACTGTTGGAGGAGGAAATGGAGTTCATCCTGTATCCCTGTATCGTATATCGTGCATAAAAGTCTTGAACAAGGATTAACAAAAAAAAGGAAAAGATAGAAATTCTTTCTACATCATTATTATCATTTACTGCGTATCTATACCTATATTTATTATGCATATAGCATATACCATATGCAGAAGCATTTTATTACTGTATATTATATATTATTGTGTGTTGCATGTAAGGTAGAACAGGATATCTTTCGACGTATTTATAATAGTACACAAGTTTCTACAGGGTACATATCATATTATTAT
Source organism: Sminthurinus aureus (assembly GCA_034698265.1). Taxonomy (NCBI): domain Eukaryota; kingdom Metazoa; phylum Arthropoda; class Collembola; order Symphypleona; family Katiannidae; genus Sminthurinus; species Sminthurinus aureus. Next base: position 17,419 of record JAQGBH010002524.1, read on the forward strand.
GCATGCATATATGATATAGTTTACAATTTACAGTACGTAACGTGTAAAACTGTTCTATGAATAATACATTACACTTTGTAAGACAAACAGATCACAGTTACTCCTGTGTAAACTTCTCAGGCCAGGCATTAGAGACTACAGATAGAATAGACACAAAAAAGAGAACCGAAAAGAAAAAATTGAGAAGATTGAATCAGGAGAAAAGGGGTTAAAAAGTAACCGTGTAATATGGAAAGATGAAATTGTTTGAGTGTATTTGAACATTTTTCTATTCCCATTAATACTCCTAACCCGTGCATACCCACGACTTCATAAATTTTACTTTGTACTGCATGTCTTTTGCTCTTGCATTATTTTCGGATTGGATCTGCCTCTTGATAAAAATCTTCTTCTTTCGCAGTGATTTGGAATCACTGAAAGAGAGACAACGAAAAAGAGAAGAAAAAGGAAAAATCAGTTGTCAAGTGTCGGAAAAGAGATTGTCTTACATTTTATAATATCACTTTTTTTCTTCTTCTTTTTCTTTTATCCTTTATCCTTTATCCCATGAAAGTAAAGAGGAAGAGCTCAATTATTTTTCTCCCAGTGGAAAATATTACACGTCTGATTTTTACAATCCCTCCGTAACTATTTTTCCCCCTCTTCTTCTTCTTCTTCTTCCTGTTAAAGTAATAAAATAATAATAATAATAGTGTTATATTATATATATTATGGAAATGTAAAAGCTGGAGTGAAAAAAAGATTATAATAATAAAATTTGAAGCTAGAATAAAATTTTCTGGTTCCTCTCCATATATTTACATACATTTATAGTATGGATGTTCTACAAAGTAGACGAATCAGTTTATAAAAGTGTGTCAAAGTTTTTTTTTCTTTCTAATAATATTGTTACATGTATTGTATTTATAGCAAAAATTTTGGTGTTTCAACTTAAAACTTTTAAGTGTAACTGGAAACTTGAAACTGCAAAGGAATATCAGGCTCATCCGAATAAAATACAATTGCATAAATAAAGCATAAAAGGAACACAGTGTATAGTGTATATGATGAGTCTGAGCGTGAAGAAGAAGCCGATGGGACAAGCCATATCAAAACTTATACCTTTGGGCACATCCACTGATGATGAATTGGCTGTAAGATAAAGCATTCAAAATTCAAATGTATTGCTATGATATTACAAGAGTTTCATAAAATGGGGAAAGATGAAAGAATTATGACTAGTACCATAAATTTCAGAAATTTGATTATTCCACAAAATAAATATTTAGGATCCAAAATGTGCAGTTTGCTCCAAAGTATCGGATAAGCGTTGTGGAAATTGTCTGGTGACTTTTTATTGTGGTTCAGATCACCAAAAAGGGGATTGGAAGGACCATCGCAAGATTTGCTGTCCGTTCCAAGTGAAATACTCGGATGAATTGGGAAGATACTTGATTGCGTCAAGAGACTTGGAAGAAAGAACATTAGTCATTCATGAGCCTCCTTTTGCATTCGCTCCTTATGATGTGGACGCAGGAAGTGTTCCAATGTGTCTCGGGTGCTGTTACAGAATGTCGGACATTGATCGAAAATGCAGTCTTTGTCATTGGCCAGTATGTTCACAGGAATGTGAAGAGGTATTCCCAAAAAAAAAAAAAGTACAGAGTACACAAATGAAAAGAATACATAAAAAAACCAAGAAAAAAATTGTCTTTTCTTATTTTTACTATTTTCTTGTTCTGGAATTTTCCAACGGGGAAAGGAAGTTTCATCCTGTCCTCTGTGTAATTCTTACATTCAATTTACATTACATATTACATTACTTTTTTTTGTCTTATGTTTGTTGTTTGTTTAAATTTGTGTACGCGAACATATGTAGATGTCAAGTCATGCTTATAACGAATGTCCAATATTTCAAGACAGGAAAATTCAATACCCTCCTCCACAGCCTGATGCAACATACAGTAGTATTTTAGTTTTCCGAATCCTCCTACAAAAAGAGAAAAGTCCATCTCTTTGGCAAAAATTTCTTGAAATGGAACATCATACAAAATTCCGAAGTGCCAAAGAGAGCTGTAACAGCAATGATGCGTTAATCTTGGAAAATCTTCGAGCATATCAGGATCCGGAGGCGATGATGAGGGAAGAGGAAATCATAAAAGTTATAGGCAGAGTCAGTGTCAACTCATTCGGTGTCACGAGAAGAGAGGAAGGAAAAAATGATGACACGTAAAAAAAAAAGATTTTTTCTCTTTTTTTACTTAACTTTAATCTTGCACAGAGATCATATAGATGAAATTTGTGATAAATGATAAAAATAATCCACATTTTACTACCCCTTTCTATGACTTGAGATTTCGATGTGATTGACATTTTACACTCATGGTGCTCTCATGGGTTTCATATATAACTTTCATCACAGTAAAATATCAATTACACATTACACAGGATCTAAAAGTGGCAAAGTTGTTATCATGATGAAAATGGCCGGAACGTTTTTCAATCAAATAAAGACACGTCCTATCTTTATATTTTTCATCTTGTTCAATTCCGTTTTCTATTGCTGTATGCATAAAAATGAATGGAGTACTACATACATGTATTTGTTAAACTATTTGAATTTTTTCAGTATCGGTCGTGGCGTATTCTTAACAACAGGAATTGTGGCTCATGGTAAAAGTCAATGTATTATAATTTTTAAGTAATATGTGTGTTAATAAAAAACCTTAATATTGTGGATTTATGATATACATTTTTGATTTGACTTTGAAAATGTCATTTAGGATGTTGGTTATACTTATTATTTTCTCCTAATTTAGGTTGTGTTCCAAATGCAGTATGGGGAATTTCTTACTCTCCTACTTTCGAGATTGTGGTGAAAACTGCAGTGGCGATCAAGAAGGGAGAAATAATCACCCCTACTTACTCTGATATCTGGAACTCCCTGGGTACTTACCAAAGACATTGTATAATGTTGGATAGAAGTCATTTCCAATGTAAGTGTAAGCGCTGTCTCGACCCCAAAGAATTAGAGACTTATTTATCAGCTATAAGATGTGCGAAATGTGAAGAATCCTTCCTCCTTCCCAAAAATCCTCTTGATTTGAGTGATAAGGCCTTGTGGCAGTGTGAAAATGACAAGTGTGCTGCCACGGAAATCCAAGTAGCAATCATTAATCTCGTTGAAGACATTCAATATGAAGTGGATACAGTCATTGCAGAAAGTAAAATTGCAACGGCACAAGTGAGTACAAATAATGACAACGGTAATGAAGATGGTTCTAAGGATAAAGATCAAGCTAAAAAGGGGGAGTCACCAAACAGTCACGGTGGTGTAAGGGGAGAAGATTTGGAAGAAATATATGAAAAATTTTGTGGAACAATCCTCCATGAAAATCATTTTATTGTCCGTAGTATTGAGAAAGAAATTGTAGAAAAATTATTTCCACTCCTTCCATCATGTTCCTTTGCTGAATTGAACAGTTTTATCTTCCATTGTGAAAACTTAATGAGAGTCAATGACATAATAACTCCGGGTTTATCAGGTCATGGTGGAGCTCTTAGAAATTATTTATGTCAAGGACTTATTCAAAAGAAAACAAAGGCTGTGAAGGAAGGAAGCGTTTCAACCGTATTCAAAACTTCCAAGGCGTTCAATGAGCACTTGAGAAGGATTGACAAGCTAAAGAAAGAAGCTGCTACACATTGGGAAAATGATCCTGACTGTACTCCAATGAACTGGGAATCATTTGTAACTCGAGCTATGCAATAAAATGACAAGAGGCAGATTTAAAATGCCATATAAATAAAACAATCAATCAATAGTATTATTCCACATAATGTTATGTGTAAAAAGCTACCTATGTGTATGTACTCCTGAATATTTAACTCCTGAATAAAGACAATAAAAACTACTGAAAAACTAAAAATCCAAAGAGTTTGTTATAATACGTTAGTCAATGTTTCGTTTCATGCTGTAAAATATAAAATCTGTGTATTCCATATGAATCAGTGGAAGGTCCTTTCAAGAAAGAACTCGATGAACATACTATAGTAACAGAAGATTGGAAAAAATTCTGTGCTGACTTGGACAAGAAAAATATTATCATGTCTCCATTCTGTGGTGCAGTTGAATGTGAAGAGAAAATTAAAAAAGATAGTGCCAGAGATGAGCCCAGTGAGTCATACCAGTACATCTGAATAAATTACCTCGAAAGTCTTGAACAGTATCCTTAAAATGTTAGTACATATTAGTTTTCACTTTCATTGAATTTTATCAGTTTTATAATACATTTTACATAATTCACACTATGTATGTATAAGCTGATAGTAAAAAAATGAAACAAAAATCCTACTTGTGTGTTACTTGGATGTATTTGATAATACATGTTAGTTTTTCCCTAGACTATAGATTGGAATCCACTATGCGAGATTTGTTGGAGAGAAAAAAAACAATGTGATCAATTTATCTAAACTGAGAGAAACTAAAAAGGCACTTTTGGATGTAACCACACTAGCTTTGTCATTGCAGATTTTTCACAATTTTTTCCAAGGTTTTAAGGAACACAACGAATTTTCCACCAAACTATGCATGTAGAGGCTCTTTTGCTGCACATATTAATGTTTTCGGATACTATTATCAACTGCATTCAATTCATAACATTTTGATGCTACATCTCTGACTTAAATTATATATTATGTACCACTAACAAGCCAGACATTTTTATGACTTTTATATTATTAATGCATGATTTACACAATTATTTATTTAAACATAATTACTGATAATGAATACTCTTACAGGAAAATAAATGTGAATTTAGTATAATATATTAAATGGTACTGGTAATGTACCATGCAAAAAGTATAATATATTATTATTATTATATCGATGCAAAATATTAAAGAATATTAAACGCAAACATTTTTGTACGGTATTTTTAAATTAAAAGTTATTATTAAAATTAAAAAGCTCACAGACTTCTAAGTTTAAGGATATATAGAAATCAAGAGCGTTCATTTTACTAGTACATAATATACTATCATTTTCTCATTTTAATGGCTTTACACACTTGCTTATTGATTGCAGTAAACATATATATATATATATATTATATGTGCACTATAGTTTCCTTTTGCTGTATGTTATAGAGCTATTTCATGAAAGTATATATAGATACGTAAATACTTTTGTTATTATATTAAAATTTAACCAATGATTTAAAAGAACTATCTGTTCAATTAGTCAGAAAATTAATGTAAATTATAAATTATAGTATGAGTTGTGTATTTGGTTCAATTTTTTACATAAAGAACTATACAATACCTATATGAATATTTAGTAATAAGAATAATAAATAATAAATATCGAGGAAATCATTTTACAGTGCGGATATGATGATGAGTTGAAATAAGACACAAATGATGACGAATTTCCAGTTTAACTACAGTTACGTCTCCACAGGGTTTTGTATAACTATCAAGGCGTAGTCTTTATCTGTAAACCAAATAAAAATTTACAGTGTACATTACATAAATATATATATATATATATGTTTAACAAATCACACACATTTGTGTAATATATATATGTACATGAAATTAATAATAACAACTATTAAATAATATGAATTAAAATTTACCTGGAGCAACTAAAACTTCATGTTTCTTGGTCCGTAAGCGAATGAAGGAAAGATCATTATTACCATCCAATTCTTTTATCATTGCCCTAGATTTATCCACTAATTGTTGGACCTGAGCTGCATACTGTACGCTTAAAGCGTTATCCACAGTTGATTTAATAGGAATGCCTATAAATGTACAATACATTGATTACAGTTTAACTCGTTAAAGGTTTTATATGTACATCAAATGCAGTACGTATTTTTAAATTTTAAATGGGTATAATAGTAAATATATACGTATTATGCTCACCTTCATAGTTAATTACAATTAACCCAACAACACCTTTGTGACTAGAAATTCTTTTTATAGCATCTTCAACTTCGTTCGACTAAAAAGAACATGGAAAAGACAAACTTATGATAATTTTACTTAAAATACATGAAAATACTAATCAGCTTTAAAAAAAATCAGGCTATGAAACATAAAAAACTGAAGGGATATTGACATACCATTTTTGGGTTTTTTTTTTCTTGTACAACTTGTAACTTTCTAAAATAGTATATTTAACAGATATTTTAATTTCCACTTTGCACATTAATTTCTCAACTTTTACACAAATTTCACTTATATCATTTCCAAATTGAAGTACTTACACTACTGAAAAAAATGTCAAAAATTTATTCACAGTTCACTTTTTTCTCCTTTGAATCTTAGAGCCTGTAGGCAGCGAAGTCGTTGTTATGTGAAATTGTGCAAAATAGTATGCCGCACTCTAAATAAAGCATTATATTTATGTATATATATGACAGGTACCATAATAATAATGAGAGCCAAGAATGTCAAAAAGGATGTTACATACCGAAAAATGGAAATTTTATGCATTATTTAGAATTGAATCAGCTTTTTTTTATTCATAATAAGAAAGATAATAATAATATCTGTATTCTCCTTCTACTTCATTGTGTATATAAAGCACATAAAGTATAAAACTTGATATTCAGTAT
>JAQGBH010002525.1:0-24025 GCA_034698265.1 Sminthurinus aureus
TTTCTGCTTTGCCTTGCAAGGAAATTGAAGACTTTCCAAGGCCTTGATATGAACTTTCAAAATTTTCCAAGAAATTTTCCAAAAAAGTAATTCAATTTGCAGTTGCTATTAGTTTTTGTTGTTTTGCAAATTCAACAACCGAACACCTTAATCCCATTCTCCTTTTCCCGACAGACTCAAACATCTCCTCTGGTACATGTAATGTATATAATATATATAAGATATACTTATAAAGTGTATGATGTTTAATGCATCAGTAAAGGTATAAAAAAATACCAAATAAAAGTCAGGCCGTAGTGATAGTTAGTAATAGGTATAGTGCTTAGGAAAAAGATAGCCAGAAGTACACAGAATTAGAATTTTTGTTTTGATGGCACTTAAAAATCTTTTTTGAGTTCTTATATATTTTATTGTATGTACTTTTGAATTTTAATTGTAACGTAAAATGGAGTCATGTGTGTAATTTTACGTGGTGAAAACTTGTGTAATATGAAATATTCTTGTACCTTTTTCTGATGTACCTTTAGTCATAGTATATATTTAATGTACAGTATAGTCAATAATAACATGAAACATATGAATACAAGCTCAAAAAATAAGTCAAAGGAAAAGAATAGAGTGAAAATATTCATAATATTATTCTAATATGGAGTAAAAAGAAGAAGAGAAAGACACATGTGAAAATCATACAGGAAATAATAATGAATAATGAAAAATGGTGCAAATAAATAAAATGCTCAATTTTACTACTAATAATAATAATTATTTATATATTTATTGTTATCATTTAATTCTCAAAAAAGAATAAGTAAAGGAACACATTTTGGTTGAGCATAAAATTGTTTCATAATATTTAAATATTATATCTATTTCATAATATTTAGCAACAAAAAAAAATATCGCATTCTCGCATCACCTGTGCACAAAATTCCCCCAAAATTCCCCAAAAGTATAAAATGCTTATGACTGAAAATAAGTACATATTTCCAAATAATAATAGAACAGTTAGCTCTGTATTTATTTTATATTATTTTCTTTTCTTACTTTTATCTTTTTTTTTGCAATTCCTTTATTGTTGTTTAGCTTCTGTATTTATTAAAAACTATTCAACTGACGACACACAAAATTACTTTTTGTAGATTATTTATCTAGACGTTTTATAGTTTTCATTTGGACACGTTTCTATATGATTAATTAATATTATAATACTTATCTATATTTTTTCTCTCTTTATATTGACTTTCCTATAAAGTATTTTGATAATAAAAGTATTATAATAATTATTATTGCTAATAAAAAAATTAGCTGGACTTGAATTGAAGTTAGATACTGTAAATTGTTGGGATATTCTGTAGTGCCTTGTATTTAGTTATTGTATTTAGCTTTGGTTCACTTCCATATTCGCTGGACTATGCAGAGTTGACGAGGGTCCCCCAATTCCTTGTGTGCACAGGTATGCTTTCTCTCACTTTCTCTCACTTTCTTTCTTTTTCTTTTTTTTCGTTTTTATTTCTTTCTTTTTCCCCTCTTTTAAACCCTCCGATAACTCGACCAACCATGTGAAATATATGAAAAATAGACTACAGAAAGGAATTATATTATTATTATTATTATTAGTAGAAACAAAACAAACATGTTATTTAGTATAGGGATTATAATTTGATCTAAATTATTTCATAAACTATAATATTATATTATTATTATTATAATTATGTTTTGTAATGAAAATGTCAATTTTACTATTTTGTTTTCTTTTTGATTGTTTTCTTTTACAGGTAAAAGTGCATGGCAGGATTGGAAATATCAAATTTTTGTTTCCGGCAATGGTTCTGTGTCAAATATTAGTGAGCATCAATTTGTTTTGAAAAATCTTCGACCATCTGCCACATACTCGATTCAAGTACTTGCATATTCAGATTCAGGACGTGGACCTTTATCAACAGCTGTGAAAGCAAGGACGTTGAAAGAAACTGCTTATAATATTAGTGTTCTCTGGGCATCTCAAACTGGGCTTTACTCAACAGATTCTCTCGGTGAAAATGTCAATCTTCTGGTCTCCCCGAATCAGTGGAATGGAAATTCTGCCACTTCTTCTTCCTCTTCTTCTTCATCGTCTGCATTTCCCTTTGGTGGTGGTAGTAGTAGTAGAAATTCTTTAGGAAGTAGCAGCAGAATATCTCGGAATTTTAATCGACAATTTGGTCCATCATATATTTGGTCATTGGCTTGGCATGACGATTCATCCGTGTTATTTGCCTTGAGTAATGGATCTGTGTTTCATTATGATGCGGAAAATAAATCTACATCTCCGAAATTGACTCAAGTACTTGGAATTTCCTTCGCTCAGTCCATAGCATATGACTACATTGGACAAAAGATTTATTGGTCAGATCCAAAGAAACAGACGATACTTCGATGCTCTCTTAATCTTTGTAATGACTCAAATGAAAATGTGGAATGGTTGAAAGTTGTGACAATGGCTAAAGAAATTTGTCTGGATAGTTTTAGAGGTAATCTACTTTGGAGTACGGAACATTCGCTTGAGATGAGCAGGTACTTTTATTATGTTCGAAATTTCTAATTACAATCATAATTTAAATTTTGAATGAATATATATCTGATTTATTATATATTATATTATTGTTATCTTCATAATAAAACTTTATAATTATTGGAATTTATTTATTTAAAATTTCAGATTGAATGGATACAAACATTCTGTTCTATATGAACCTGGATTTTTTTCTGGAGTTAAAATCATAGGTTTTACAATTGATGTAGACTTGTCCATTGTGTATTTTATTACTCGCTCCAGTTCTGGTTCTACTCTGCAGCGATTGAGTTATATTGGTGTGGGGTCTAGAGCAGTTCAAATCCCAAGAGTTGTTGCACATTTTCCTGATGTTGCCATCGGAGGTTAGAGAAACTTTATTTATACTTTAATTTTTTTAAATGATTAATAACGTTTATCAACTGAATAATGAACCACAGGAATAGAAATTATTCATTTATCAAAAAATTTCTCTCTTTATATTTTAAGGTCCGATTCGTTTCTTCAATGAAAGACTGATGTGGCTGCAAGGCTCTGGAATTGGTGAGAAAAAAATCAAGAAAAAATCAAAGTGTACATATGTTTTTTATGTCTAACAAATATACATGTATATACATTATACATGATGGATCTATAATTTTAGCAATGATCACGGATGTAACTGCTCAATCCCGCTCATCATTGGTGGTGGAAACATTGAGTAATATCACAAGTATTCATGTGAGAGATCAATCCGCTCAAAGATATCCAGGTGGATTGAGCAAAAAGAGAATTCAAGTCACCCCAAATCCAGTAGTTTCATGGTCAATTAGTATTCAAGGCAAATGGAATAATTTTACAATTTCTTGGCAACGTGTTAATAATACTAATCCTGACAGCATTTTCTATGAAATTCTTGTCAATAATACCATTTCCAAGGTATGCAAAAAATAATAATTCAATTACCAGATATTTTTTTACTGAATTACAAAGTAATATTGAGTCATGCAAAATGTAAATAAATAGTAACAATAATTATGATTATCATTTTAATGTGATTTCAGGTGACCATGAATAACAGCATCACAATTGACAACAGTGTTTTTCCACCCTTTTCCGACGTTGAAATTACTATTACAGCTCTAACATATTGGGCAGCCTCCAAACCCGCAACAGTTAGAAAACAAACACCATCAGCAAAACCATCTGAACCAAAAAATCCTCGGATTTTTTTAGAGAAAATTTCTCACATTTACCAATTGAGTAAAGGAAATGTTCCTCGAGATGAGTTGATGGGAAATGATTCTACTTTAGTAAATGGAGAACTTCGTTGGGACCCTCCTTCCAATCCAAATGGACACATTGTTGGCTATCTCATTCATTGTTGGAAGGACGGGGTGAAAAAATCGGATTGTATGTGTGATGGTTCAGTCAAAAAGTTGAGTTGTGAATTCCGAAATATGAATCCAAATTCCAGTTATCAATTTGCTGTCCAAGCATATACAGACGCTGGAGCTGGAAACATGAGTAGAAGAATTAATGCAAATCCTGCTTACAATAATCCCATCCCTAAATTACTCATTACGTCAGAAAAACTTGAAATTTTTGATGTGGATCGAAATTCAGTTCAACCCATTGCATTAGGTATTTTTTTATTTTATACAGGGTCGTAGTTTTTGTTTTGTGAAACTAATAATTCTATAATTTTAAATGTTATATCTTTACTGAGCACTGATCATTATGATTTTATTTTTTTTAAATTTTTCAACTTTAGGAGCTCTGAGTCCAATTTCTGCTGCTTACTTGGCAATAGAGGATTCTATCTTTTGGATTAACGAAGGACAGGATGTCATGAAATCTCATTTATTGTCTAGAAATAAAACGAGGGTAATAATAATTCATAATTCATTTATGTGTGGTACAAAGTTTTTATTTTTTATATTCAATAAAAAAAGTAAATGTAACAGCACGTAATATTAAATATTATATAATAATTGACATTATTCATTACTAAAAATGTGATGTTAAATATAGATTTTGTCATTGAGTGGTCAAGGAGAAGCATCTCATTTAGCAGTTGATTGGATAGGAAAACGACTATTTTGGGTGATGGAATTTCCTAATAGAGAGATTACGTGGGCAATCATGACTTTGGACTTGTCTTCTGTGGAAAATGTCGCAAATCCAACACCCACAATCATTATGACTTCTCGAACTCCCATCAAAGGAATCACTGTTAATCCATTCAGAAGGTTATTATTTATTGTTATTATTAATTATTAATTATTATACTGTAAATTTTTCATGAAATAAGAGAAACAAGAGGGGAATTTGAACTATTGCTTTTATTATGTTTTGATAACATTTTCTCTTATCAACATTTTCAACAGCATAATTTTATGGACAACCTCTAAAAATAATGGAATCAATACAATTTTTGCTTCACGAACTGATGGATCTTCACCCTCTGCATTTTTATCAAGAGACCAGTACGTTCCCGTTTTAAATGTTTAAAAAAGATTATAGATAATCTTTATCTTTATTAAAGTATTTAATAATATAATAACAACGTTAGTTTTAGGGAAAACGAAAAACGTGATCAATAACCTCGTATTTATAATTTTTAAATGTAAATTTCAGCACAAAGTGTAATTGCAGCAGTTGTAATGCAATGGGAGAGCCAATTTCTTTTGATTCGAATGGATTTCAAGGTCTTAAACGGGGAATTCTGATAACTAATGACCGTAGTATTTGGCTTACGGATGAAAATGGATGTGAATGTGTTCAAGTTATTAATATGACGTCACATGGATTCAGTCGTAAGTTGTATTTGTGTATTATTATCTATTATCATTTAGGACGTTAACACGTACTTATATAACATATTGTGACTTCACAAACAACCATTAACTTTTAAATTGAATTCCTGTCTAATAATAATCATATCATAATTGAAATTCTTAATTTTCTTTATAAAGAACCAAAAACTCCACCATATAAAATTGCTGGTGATTCTCAACATGTATTTTGGACGGGTGGTTATTTGTATGCAAGTGAAAAACCAGGAAATGGAATCACCGAACTCATTTCAGCTGGAGTTCGAGAAATTTCTATTCTTGGACCAACTGCACAGCCATTTCCACGTAAAATACAATAAATAAAACTAATGTATATTTTTTTTGTATTTGTAATTTTATACATAAGGAATAAGGAATGATAATAGATAATAGATAATAATATTATTTACTTTGTACTTTGTATGATAATGTTTTTGGATTATAAATTGAATTTGATTTATAGATCTGAATTGTCTGATTCCTCGTAAATTGGAACGAGATGTTCCAGAGATAGCCAATCATTCATCACATTCTCTTCATTTACATCTTCCGAAAGCCACCATGTTGGATTGTTCTCTACCGGATGTGTCTATGGCATCTCTGAAATACAAAGTATTCTACGGGAATGTGAATGAAAATCATGGGAAGCCAATGTCAGAGTGTACTCCAACAAATGTTCCATCTTGTCGTGTCATCACAACTTCCGAGAGTCTCCTTCACATCACTGGATTATTCCCGTACACAACATACACGGTTTTTGTCACTGTCACAAATATTTATGCGGAAATGGAAGGACTGGAACCCCTTGCTTGTTCACCCATCATGTTACGAACTGCACCCGGAGGTGAACATTATACATTGAAACATTAGCTCAATTTTAAATTAACTCTTGTATTTTATTAGGAAAGGTTTGATTTATACTAATAATTAATAATATTATTTCTCATTCAATTTATAGCTCCGATGCCTCCAAAACTCTTAAGATTAGAAACATTGACACCAACCACCGTTTTAGTTGTTTGGAAGCAACCTGAGAAATTAAATGGAGAAAAAGTGTGGTATCAAGTTGATTGGCAACCAGAGAAGAAGCGAGTTGTTCCTAGTCCTGGTTGGTCTGAAGTTGAGGCACTTCCAGGTCAAACATGGTCAGAAATGGAGTCGAGGAGTAATGAAAATAGGACGGAATTTCATCTGGTGGTCAAAGGTCTTCATCCTGGTTGTAACTACACAATGTGGGTCACTGCTTTCTCTGAGAAGGGAGATGCTTTCAGCCAAAGTGAGAATATTACCGTTAGAACATTTCCAAATCCTGGAAACATCACTCTACTCCGAGCCACACCTCATGCTCTCGCTCTTCAGTGGAAACCTCCAAAGGAAGAAAATGTGATTGTTCGTCATCAAGTCTTTTATCGAATCGGCTGGACTTCTCAATGGAACCAGACAGAGATTGTTAATCATACGAGTCATTCTGGAATCCCATTCAATTTCACCATTTCTCAACTCAAGCCCAAGACAATGTATGGATTCCGAATTAAAACTTGGTATGCTGGAGATTTGGATAATCCATATTTTTGGCCTCATGATGGAGCAGGAGGACAATTTAGTCTGGAGACATTAGCAGATAAACCTGGACCTCCTGGACAACCAATTGCAAGAGGAATCGGGAAATCGCTATATGAAGTCAGTTGGGAAAAAGCGGATGAAAATGGAGCTCGTGTAGAACTTTATAGTTTGGAATGTCGGACGGATTCCAATTCTAATTGCTTACTTGAACCTCTTGAAACTTCTTCTCATTCTCCCCTTCAACAACCAGGGGAAAAGAATTCAGATGGAACAGGAACAGGAACAAGTTTTGTGACGAGTAGAAAAAAGAGAGAATGGATGGATGGGAACAACAACAATCATCACAATACTAATCATGGACTTGAAATGGCTGAAAAATTAGTTGCCCCTGAAACAGTTTTAACAAGTCATGAGTTTCCATCTTACTGGAGTGTTGTGTACAATGGAACTGGTTCGTAAATAATAACTTTGTTTTTACTTTTTTTATTTGTATTGCCCCCTCATATTATTAATTATTTATTTGGATTTTGTACATGTATGTAGATTTCTTTTGTACTATAATCTATAATACTATGATTTTGTATAAAAATATAGAAGCGAGATGGCAAGTTCAGAAATTGGACCAGAATGCAGTTTACATTTTTAGAGTTCGAGCTTTAAATTCGTATGGTTGGGGTGATTACAGTAAAGAAAGTTCAAGTGTTTCCTTGTCAAATTTGACGGTAGTTGCAGAGCCTCAAAGTATTGGACTAATTATGAGCCTTGTTTCCATTGGAATCGTCTTTTTTATCGTCATTTTTGTCCTTTTTTATGGTACTTTAATTATTTTATAAGCTTTAAAATTGTCTCTTGGTGTAACATTTTATAACAAGAAAAATTATTTGTTATTTATGATTTATGCAGTAATATAAAGTTTTTGAACTACTTTTTAAATTTGTATAAAATTGGAGAATCATAATAATTGATAATAATTTGTACTTTGTAATTTTTTTAATTGAATAGCCTATCGTCGTCAATCCAAGGAGAAGGCATCTCTTCAGAGTCCAGCTTCATTAGAGAGAAGAGAAGTTGAACTGGCCACATTGAGAGAACTTCCTGGTGGCTCTTCATTCATTCATCAAAGCAACATTTTGTACGCTGCCAGTGATTTGGTTCTGGATTTGGAATTGACTGGAGTTCCACAAATCATGAGACATCAAATTAGTCTCACAAAATTTTTAGGAAGTGGAGCATTTGGTGAAGTTTATGAAGGAATTGCCATGAATTTACCTCAGTCAAATGGAACAAATGCACGCACCCGCGTCGCCATTAAAACTCTTAGAAAAGGAGCTTCCAGTACGGAAAAAGTGGAATTTATCCAGGAAGCTAAACTCATGACACAATTTCGTCACCCACATATTCTTCAACTTCTTGGAATTTGTATAGAGACGGATCCTTGTTGTTTGCTTCTAGAATTGATGGATGGAGGTGATCTTTTATCCTATTTAAGGGCAAATCGACCGCATCTGGGTTCTGCTAAAGTCCTCAGTCTAGTGGATCTGTTGAGAATGTGTGTGGATGTAGCCAAAGGATGTGTGTATCTTGAGGACATGCATTTTGTACATCGAGATCTTGCTGCAAGAAATATTTTGACTTTGACAACAACAAATGATTCTACACAAACTAATCCTAATAATCAAGATCCAAATGAAACTAATCAATATGGGAGAGATAGACGACGCAGAAATCGGTTAGTAATTATTATTTATTAGTGATCTACGTAGAGTCCAAGAACATACATAATCATTTTGCATTTTTTTTTATAAAAAGAAATAAATACTGCGTACTTATGTATAGATTTGATGTTTTTTGAATTTATAATAAATTATGCAGGGTAATTTGTAAAATCGGAGATTTTGGACTTGCTCGTGATGTTTATCGAAATGATTATTATCGAAAAGAAGGGGAAGGATTACTACCAGTAAGATGGATGGCTCCAGAATCCCTCATTGACGGAGTTTATACAACTCAATCCGATGTGTAAGACCTTTTTTAAACTGGATTTATACTGTATTTTGTATGGACTATGCACATAATTGGATGCAATAATTAATAATTAATGAATTACCATTTGTTTGAATAAAAATGTTTTACTGATACAGTTGGGCCTTTGGAGTATTATTATGGGAAATTATGACACTTGGACAACAACCATATCCAGCCAGAAATAATGTAGAAGTTTTACATTATGTGAGAGCAGGTGGAAGACTTCAACAGCCTTCGCATTGTCCAGATAGACTGTGAGTTGTTTACACATTTATAAGGAATTCATTTTATTATTGTTATGTTTCCATCATTTGTATCCATTATTCTACAATATTTTAAAAACATATTGTTTTTTATTATGATTGCTAAAATATGACAGGAGTGCATTGATGGTTCAATGTTGGGAATTTAATGCGGAAAATCGTCGCAGTTTCAAGTACTGCCTGACACAACTCGAGCTTATTTTAAGAGATGCTGAAGGAAATGGTGAAGACATTTCCAATTTCCCTTCTCTTGAACCCTCTGAACAATACAACAATTATCTTCAGCCAGGATCAGACAACAAAACACCATATTATCAACCAGACGGAGTTGAGGATTTACCTGAAGAATTGGAATTTCGTCCATCTCATCCTCATCAGTTATCACAGTCATTTCTCCGTCATCATCATCAACATCAACAACAAACAAATCCAACTACTGGGATTTCATATCCAGGATACACTGACACTTTAAATGAGAATGTGATTTATTCTGAAAATTCTGCTGCTGCTGCTACTACTACTACTTCCTCATCAAATGCTCGAACAAATACAATAACAAGTGGTGGAAGTAGTAGTAGTTTTCCCAAATATTTAGAGGTATTGTGTGACTCAACGACTGATGTTGGTGTTAGTGGAGGGATGATGAATGATGTCAATTCAATTCCAGCACATTCCTTTAATTCTAAAAATACTAATAATCCTAACAATAATAATAATAATAGTAATAACCATTCCAGTTTTATCAGTATGGGAATTAGTAATACAGATTTTTTTGGGTATGAACTACCGAAGCCTAGAAAACCATCCCGTAATCCAAAAAATATTCAACTTGTCAACCGACTTGCCTCTAAATCCAGAGCAGCAACTGGTTTAGCTCTATCCTTTAATCATAATAGAAATTCGGATGGTACATCCAATTCTCCAGATACACCGACCGATGAAATTGGATTACCTCCACCACCATATTGGAATACATCAAATATGGATGAACCCTTTTCATTCTCCTCAACATCATTGTCAAGCCCCGGAGAAAGAGTTTCTACAAGTTTTCCTTTTACTTCACTCCCACCAATAGAAAACTCGCACCCATCCAAACGGATCCATCATCATCCTCATACAATTTTGTGTAAATCTATTGCCAATAATAAAAGTTATGAAACTAGAATAGGATGTGGTAACTCACGTTCACAGGGTTTCCTCAGTTTGAGTCTTAACAGTACTGGAGATTATGACATGAGTGATGTGAGTGCTGGAGAAGGAAAAAGATCTGGTCATTTTAGAAACCTGTTAGCATCAACAACATCAGAAGATGGAGATTGTAGTGACTCTGAATTTTTTGGTTCTTCTCCAAAAAGTGGAACGTTCCGTGATTCCACGAAACTTGGACTAAAAACTCATGTGGAGGATTTAGGAACTGGTTCAACTGAAATTCGAGAGAACCATCATCATCATGATCAACAACAACAACAACAGCACCACAATTTGGAGTTGGAAATGAATAAAGTTCTCTTTGATTCATCGTCTGGCAATTCCAATTCTACACACATCACAACAACTGATGATAAAAATTTCCCAGAAAAAAATAATAATAGTATTAGTAATAGTAAAAATAACAATAATAATAATGTTCGACCGTCTTTTTCAATTGCATCAAGTCCGCCAGAAATTGATAGTAGTAAAGAGGAGGAGGAGGAAGAAGAGGATGATTTAGAAGTACGACAAATTTCATATAATGATGATGATGATGACGAAGATGATCATGAGAATATTCATTGTTCAGTTCTCCCTGGAACTGTCGTTCCAATTCAATACTCATTAATATGTCGGATTCCTCCAAGAAGAAATTTGAATCCTCATCAATCAATACAATACAATAGAAATAGTAATAATTCGAGGAAAAGTCCCTATACATTTGAAAGCCTCTGCAGTGATAGTGTGAATGGTGGTAGTGAAATGATAATAAGTAATAATAATAATAATAATAATAATGACACTGGAATTGCTCATAATAATAATAGTAATAATAATAGTTTTACAACCAACGGCACCCCAAATGGGTCTCTGGAACTGGAACAAGAAGAAGAGCAGGTACACGAAGAATTTAATCAAGCTGGGAATAGTAGCAAGTATTCAGCATTTAGAATGAGCCACAGTGGTGTAAACAGTGACAGAAGCAGCTCCAAAACTAATACAAAAAGTTATCATAATCATGACAGTAGACCACATTTCAATGCAGTTAGTAGTACTAGTGACTAGATATTTTTCTCTCTCATCATTCTCAAGTGATTGCTTTCACTTTTTACCGTTCCTTTCACTGTGCCAAATCATTTTTCTTTGTTTGCAATTAATTAATGATATTTTTTTAAGTCCGAAATCGGTATTGTCCACTTTATCAATTATTATTATTATGATTATTATTATTGATTTTAACATAAAATGTTTTTATTAGTCACAACTTTCCGCATCAAATTATGACTAAGTCCGCATTTCATTTTAATATATTATACTAAAAATATAATTATAGTTAGTTTGCTAAATATTTTTCAATTACATTTTCTCAAGATTCTCATTTTCTTAGACATCATAATATAATATGTACAAGATTGTTTTACCTCTGCAGATATGATATAACTGTAAAGTAATAATAGTAGTAGTAATATTTTCTTAAATAATATGTATATTATGCTCTTATCACGTGTTAACGATTTGTTAAACTTTATTCATTGTTTGTATAATATAGCTAGTCTTTCTGGGTAGCCTCTTTTGTTCTCAATATAAATATTCAACACCATATTAATGATCTTATTACATAGGTTTTTACGGATGCTTATTCTTATATTTGTTGTTATTTGTTTATTCTTCTATCCTCACTCATTCTGTCTGCTTCAACGTTCAAGTTAAAAACATGGCAGATCGTTTTTAGAGAGGAGAGATCGTACAGCTGAAAGAAAACCAACTATTTACAATTTTATGTTCGATATGTTGTACAATAATCATTTTATTATTTAGTTGATGTGTAGATAGTTTTTTGTAGCATTTTTTAGCATAATTTTTTGATAAAATATGATGACTGTATAATATGTAAAAAATATAATGATGACAAGTAACTAATATTATTATCAATTCAGCTCGTACACAGTACACACAACAACCTTAAAAACCACTTTAAATGTTATGTATTTGCCGTATTATTATTTACGAGAAATGAAAAAAAAAATTGTCGCAAACGAACAATAATATTTTTAGTTTGAGTCCAAAATATATTATGTATGATGTAAAAAGTTTGTAGCCATATTCAATATTATAAATAATAATTATTACTGTAAGTATGTCCTGAATTTAGTTATTTACTGTGTAATAATGTGTAACTGTTCATATTTTGTTCTTCTATTGAACCCGGTTCTTCCAAATGAGTTATATACATACTTTTAAGTAGCTCATTATAGCTTGTATTCTCGACTTCGCCTTGTGTATAATATAATTATTTTTGTCATACAAAAGTCAATATTTATTTCTAAAATTAATTAATTGATTAATAATAATAATAATTAAATCATAGATATTGAACTGTTCATGGAATGTATTTATGAACGAGAAAAATGAATACGTCACAATGCAATCACATAATAATATATAATACCAATTAAAGTTGTAAGAGGGTATTTTCCATTATTTGTAATTTGTAATAGGGTGAAACTGCGACTGGTTTTTTTAGCAAAGAAATAAATAACAATTTATTATCATCACATTGACACGCGTCATGAAACAATGTAAAAAGTAAAAACGTAATTTACCTCAAAGTTTTTTTTAAAATAATATTATATCTGTCATTCGTTTCCAACCACTAATATAATTCACATGATATAAAGTTGCATACACTGAATTGACGTCAGGTGGTAAATTATGCATCACAAACTCCAGTGAGAGCTCGTAGAGAATGACAAACAATGGACGCACAAATCATTATTTTTCTTATTCCTGGTTGTCGTCATTAGTTTTTCATGGACAAAAAACCACAGTGATCATCACTAGAAACGGTGAGGAAACTCAATATGGAATTCATGCCTCATATAATAATATTAGTTTTTGCGTAGCCAGACTTCATCTTTTGTGGAAAGCGTCTTTTTCATGTTGTCTGTATTCGTCACTTTGGATTGAAAAGTTGAAAGGTGGCCAGTTTAGTGTGTGTGTAAAATGTGTAAAATAATTTCCTCTCCTTTTTGCTGTAACTTTTCCTTGTCTTTGTTGCAATTGATTTTTCTCCTGACGATTTCCGGATTAATCCAAACCCTTGCCATTTCAGTTGATTTTCATTATGTATGTATTTTATACTTTTATACATTAGACTAACTAATAATTCTATTGCCATTATTCTTACTACATACCACTGAAATGTGACTCGTGTTTTTCTTAAAAAGAGGAAGTTTGCGAAGAGGAAGAAGAAAAGAATAAAATGATTATTGTCCTTTTTCATTGTACTGTTTTGGTTGCATAAATAGTTGTCCAAGTTGGCTGCTGAGGATGAAGAACATGCAAGTCACCAAAATCTCGTGAGTTTTGATAGGAAACTGAAAAGTGAGAAATTGAAGGAACTACAAAGTAAAGTATTTGACGGATCTTTATCGACCGAGAGTTACGGATTTATGGTTGCAATCATGCAAGTAATTTTTCTCCTGTTTGTTTTCTTCATACGTACATATACATTTGTTTTATCTTTTTAGTATAAAACACACTCAAAAAATATAACCATGAAAAAATAATACCAACTTTAGAGTAAATTCATGTAAAAAACCTAAAACTGACAACAGGGAAATTCTTCAGACTTGTTGTGCGGATCTTCCCTCATTGACGAATTACACATGTAAAGACTCATTTTATTCAGCTCTGCATACATTTATCATTTTTTTCGTCCTAATGATTTCTGAAGATTAAAAAAATAATAATTCGTTGTTTATTAAAATTCTGAAGTTTGACAGCTGGTCACTGTGCGGATGGAATAATGGGTTCACTGGAGGATGGCGAAAAGATTGAGGCGTGGATAGCACCAAATCAACTCAAAAATTTTCATGGACAAAAAATCCCCATCAAAAATGTCACAAGACACGAGTAAATATCGTAAAATTTTTGTTATTGTTTATTTTACTTTATTCCCAATCTTTGTTTTTTATATATATTTCGATTACTAGTGAACAAGTCTGAATATCTGAACGAAATACAAAAATTATTTAGAAATTTTGAACCTCGGCCCACTTTACACAACGATATTGCGGTTGTAACATTGGAATTTCCAGTGAGATTTGACATTTCCAGCGACAGTGACAATTCATCAGTGAAACCGGAGCTGATTTGCGTAGGTGAAGAAAATTACCATGATCGGGAAGTGACTCTGATTGGGTTTGGGAACTTTGACTGCGTTTCCATTTCTGACCAGCTGCGTAGTGCTACTGTGAGTTCCCCATAAAACGTGAAACGAAAGAAAAAAAATACTAGAAGTAAACATAATAATTATTGTACATCAATTGTAGAGAAATTAATTCAAATGTACAAAACGACATGATTTTGACAGGGTTCAGCACTAAACAGAACTGCGTGTCAAATGGAAGGGCACAAAAAGAAAACCTTGCTCGATTCACAAATCTGTGCAAAACTGTTCAACGGAAATCATGAAAAAGCGGATCAAGTGTGTATTTTTTATTTTATTATTAAATATTTTTGTACATGAAATAAAAAGTAAATCTACAACCGCATTTTGAATTTTGAACACTGAAAAAATTATCCATGTATTTTTGTGTCATTTTGTCTTTGTTTTCAGGCACCTGGTGATTCTGGAGGACCGCTTTTCGTTGATGAAAACGGAAATTATGCTCAGGTACGTAGTTGAAAGGATCTCAGTAAAACTGGACACAGTAATAAAATTTTTATAATGCTTTTCAGGTTGGACTCGTGTCTTATAATTACATCAAAGACGGAAGAAAAAATTCGGAAGGAAATGCAAATGATCCTTGTCCTAATACGAAAATTCCAGGCACGTATACTCGAGTTGGTGCGTTTCGCAGTTTCATCCAAAAACTCGCACCCAACTCTCGATTTTGTTGAAAGATACTCTTTTTTCTGCTCCTCTTACAACTTGAAATAAATAAGAAATTAAATTGACCTTTCAGGACAATTTTTTCGCTCTATTTACAGAATTTCATCTTTTCAAAAACAGCATTCTCATTTCTCGTGCACCAAAAATCAAAAGTGCATAAAATGTTATCCGTTTAGAATTTTGAATCCAAAGTGTAAAGAATCCCATTTAATTTGTTAGTAAATGTTCTAGTTGAGATGAAAGTGCTGACATCTAATCATGCAACACGCAGTTTTCTCAACTGATTCATGAAACATCTGAAACTGAAAAATCACTGCAATGCAAATGCAAAGCACAATTTACGAACTCAATTTGATATTTGATGCATTTGGCATTGGACATTGAATAAAATGAGTCGAATTTGAAAAACTTTGACGTTTGACACTTGATTTTCTCAGTCGTAGAAGTTTTTCTTAAAAAGGGGAAAAGGAAGAAAGAAACTGGAAAAATGGTGAGTACTAAAGAATTCGTAACACTATGATTTTGTTTTGGCAAAACACAAAGAACATTTTGTGAAGGTGTCACATTTTTGTCCCATTTTAATTCATATCTCTCTTTTCGTCCATAGTTTTCTTTGGAAAAACGATTTGAGCAACTGCACAAAGATGCAATTTTGACTGTCAACTGGCAAGTTCTCAAAGACGGTTCAGAATTGGGAAAAATATTCAGCAGTGGATTTGAAGACACTATCAAAGTACACACAAAATAACACCATGTACAAGTCACAGCTTCTAAACTTTCATAAAATTCAGTTTTATTACAAGTATTTTTGATGTTTTGTGGGTTTCGTTGATGAATATTTTTTGTTGACCAACAGGTTTGGAGTGTGGACAAGGGAAATAATTTAAAATTGGAAAAATCCCTGGGAGGAAATGTGGGTGGAGTTGTGTCCAGTGTACTTTCACCATCCGGTAATTTGTTGGCAAGCTGTTCTCTCGACTCGACAATTCGGCTGTGGAACACTCAGACTTGGGACTCTTCTGACCTTCCGTTGACCTCAACCGCCCCGGACTGCTGGACGCTTCAGGTCACCGCTGACTCGCAGTCCATTTTGAGTGGAAGTGGACTTCACGGAAAAGGGAAACTCCAAATGGTCAACATTGAAACTGGAGTCAGAGTTTTCACGGTGGAGACAATGGGAAAAATTTGCTTGTCTTTGGCAGTGAGCGCTGACGGAAGGTGCTTTTCATTTTTCACTCCGTGTTTTTAATTTTAGTTTTATTACTGGAAAAGTGTTTAATATTTTTGAATGAAAAACTAGTTTGATTGCCTCGGGGGGTCTGAATGGTCTGGTCTCTCTGATGGATGGAAAAACTGGACTTTTGGTCAGAACTCTGGAGAGTCACGCGAAGCCAGTTCGAGCCGTAGCATTTTCTCCAGACTCACATTTTCTGCTCACTGCGTCCGATGACAAGACAATCAAAATCTATGCCATGTAAATATTCACTATTTTTCTCTTTTCTTCAGTTTTAACCAAACATGTTAAATTTGAACATGACTCGTTGAATTTTAAAATTAATTTTGATTGTTCTTTGTTCCACAAACAGGCCGGATTTATTAATTGTGCGCACCTTGTTGTGTCATTCGGGATGGGTAGTCGCTCTGGCCTTTTCTCCGGACGGCCGCAGCTTTGCTAGTTCTGGATCGGACAAAAGTGTCAAAATTTGGGACATGAAAAGTTTGAGTCGTATTCACACATTTAAAAACGCTCACGAACAAAACATTTGGAGTTTGAGTTGGGGCTCAAACAGCAAATTAATATCAGCCGGTGAGGACGGCGCCATCAACCTCTACAACAATTACTCCATTCTCAAATAATTTAATTTAATTTAAATTTAGCATGTACTTATTTCTTCTAATCTTTCAACCTCATTCACTTTCCGTGAGAAATAAGATTTATGATTTATGGAAACTCTGATTCTCGTCTCCTCATATTCAAGCCTTACACGCAATGACATAAAAAAGATGAGCAACTTTTCTAGTTTAGACTAACGAGTTATTAACTGTGCTTTATGTTTTATAATTACATTACTAATTTTGAATAAAACCCAAAAACTATTCAATGATTCATAATAAGATGATGATTCGTGTGTGTATCTCCGAATTCTGAAATCTAATTTTTCTTTGGCTTCGTCCACCTGATTTGGTTTATTGTTAGTTTTGATGAATAATAATTATAGAGATTGAGTCTGTGGATTGTGGATGATGTGGTGGAATATAAATTGGACATGATTAATGATTGTGTCCGTATGGAGACAACCAAACCCACAAAACAAAATTGGAGTCTTTTCCCATCTCTCAAATTTCATTTTCTTTTTCCCTTTTTTGTGATCACATTCCACATCAGAGATTCCAGTACAATCCCACTTTCCACTGTATAAAAAGTTCCCCTCCATACGAAGCAAAATTACAAGCATTTTTACTCCGTATCTCTTATCAATAGCTTTTTACAGTTGACAGCAATAAAAATCGGATGGAGAATGAATTGCTCAAATAGTTAATAGTTAGTACTGCAATGCATTGAAAGTATCAAAGGAAAATATAATAATTAGTAGAAAATAGAAATGGCGAGTTTTTTCAAATTATCTTGCAGCATCTTGTGGATCATCTGGGCAAGTCTCTTCTCTCTCTTTTCTTCCTGCACCTCTTTAGTCCAAATCAATTGAGGCTTGAATATTTAACATTGAGATTTGAGATGACTAAACTTAATTAGCACATGTATTTTTTAGGGTACGACAATTTCCATATTTTTCGGCGTGGCTCACATGAACAACCACTACACCATTTTGGATTTGCTTCCGGAATGGAAGTTTGTGCGGGTGCTGATGATGGCGTCCTGTGTTGTCCTCCTCGTCATGGGATTCCTCGGGGCCTGCTGCATCAAATGCGACACTTCAAATCTATGCTGTGCCTTTTCCGTGAGTTCATTTCAACACAAATAACTATTTTATTTATTGACCATCACAAAGCACAAACCACAAGATGCATATGAAAATCCTGCAAATTATATTATAAATGATTATAAAAACCCTGTTCTTTTTGTTTCTTTTTCCTTTTTCTAGTACATAATTTTGACTTTGTTGAGCTCCTTGATTTTGACAGTTTATCTTTTGGTGACACTTCGGAGCAAGTTGAGTGGTGAACTGTTCGCGACGAAGGAAACATTTAACATGATCTTCAAAACATTTCGACAAACGGGGAACGTCGTTCCGCATTTTCTCCATCACACCCAACGCAGTTTCGTATGTTCTCTCATCTTGATTTTCCTTAGCATTTTTATTATCATTTCCAATTTCCAATTTTATTGAACTAACTCCATTTCATTTCTCGTTGTATTTAAAAACTTAGAATTGCTGTGGAATCTTTGGCTTCAAGGGTAAAACGACAAAATTACATATAAAAATAGTGTGATTCACTCGACACATGTTTGTAGTTTATAATTTGATTTTTATTGCAAAAAAAGTAGTGTGTTTTGTTGTATTTGAATGTTGAATTTTGAATCATGTGTTGAGGAATTGAAAATTGGTTTGGGAAAAGATTACCGAGTTTACCTGCTGAATGAGGATGATTCGACGGATATTCCGTACACGTGCAAATGTCCGAGTAGGAATCCAGAATTGGTCCAGGACGACGAAACTCTGTCTGACATTTTCCTCAACAAAACCTGGCCATCAGATGACAAGAATTTGAGCAGAACCGAGTTCAACGAGTACACAGTCCGAAAATTGTACGGCATCACCAAACATTTCTCAAATGAGACACTCGCGGGCATAAAATACGTTGGTCAGGATCTGCTCTTTCCCGTCAATTTGACAAAGGCCAAAAATATTCGTCTCGCTGTACGAAAAAAATAATAAATAATAACTCCTTTTCACACTCCTCTTTTCCCCTTTTACAATTTACAACCAATTTTTTCATTTTTATTTGGTTTTGTCCAGGGTTGCATCGACATCATCCGGACAAATTCGCAGGATCTGCTGGATTTCTACTTTCGATTCACGATATTTCTGCTGGTCTCTGGGCTGATAATGGTTATTCTGTATGTGCAGAGTTGTGTAAAGGCACGAAAACTGAGCGAGCAGAAGCAGGAGGAGACGGAAGACAAAAAGACTGAGGAGAAACAGACGGAACTTCAAGTTGATCCGGTCACTGGAGAAAACAAATTCAACGGGAAACTGAGTAATTTGACGCTGGGCCCGACGCTGATTGCAGATGAACTTCATCCAGTCGAAGAGAAGAAAAAAGAGGCGAAACATGACAAGAGGAAAATACCCCGGGAGGGAGGAATGACGACGTCCCTTCAGGGTCCAGGCCCCAACCCCATTCCAAAAAAGAGAGCATAAAAATAAATCATGAAAAGTCCAATAAAATCCATCTTTTGACACGGAGGAATCCGAAATCCCACATAAAAATGAAAACAAGTTGATTTAAAATTCATTTTGTAGTTTCCAATAGTTTTTCTGCTGCACCCAGTTTAAAATTTTGTTTGGTTTTATCTTGGATCTTGAAGCTTGAAGCCGCCTTAATTTTCTTGTGTGAATCCAGTTACAATTTTGAAAATGCCATATGATAAAATGAACCTGTGCAACAATCAGTTTACAACTTCAAATTTCCAAGCAGTTCCTTCATAGAGATAGATCCATTATAATTGAGAACCTGAGAGCACTTGATATGAAGAAATAGAAATGGCGTCAAACATTTTCAAGCCGTCCTGCGGCCTCTTCATCCTCATTTGGGTAAACTTCAGCTCCGAGTCCAAAGATTCCATGCAGAGACTGAGAAATGGGGTTTTGACAATTTGTTTGTTTGTTTGTTGGTTTGCAGATGTTGTCCTTGTCTTTTTTGTACGGAATGACGGTGATTATGTCTCGTTATACGGTTCTCGGTCTAAGTCCGCATTTCCAGCTCCTCGGTGATCTCATGAAGGGTAATTTTCTTTTACTTTCTTTTCCTTTTCTTTCCAACATCAAACTAAAAAACGCAGTGTAAATTTTAACCGGGAATGTTGATTTTTGACTAGGCATTTCTCTCGTGGTCATTTTGATGGCCTTTGCGGGTTGTTTCTGTATAAAATTGGAGATCAAGCATATTTTTTGTGTCGTTTGTTATGTGAGTTTCATGATCTTTGGAGTTCTCGGTCTCGCCATTTACATTTTCATTCAGCTCCGACGGGACTTTGAGAAAAATGTGCTTTCTCCGTCTCAAATGCTCACGCTCATCCGAAGTGAGTTTGACGAGAAGCCGATTCTCGCTCGTTTCGTGCACTACACACAACTTCATCACTCCTGCTGCGGCCTCTACGGATTCAAAGACTATCGAGCCTTCGTCCTCCCCAAATCAGTCAAAATGGATCTGCCCTATTCATGCTGCAAGAATTCAGCGGAAGGAGCGGCGCACGACTGTCAAACTGTTTTCATCGAGGCGCAGATCAAGAGCAAAGAGCAAGAGGATCAAGGTGAGCCACCAGACAAAAGTGTCCTCATGCTCCGGGATCCGTCCGCTCTTTTCGGCATTTATTTGAACACGAGTGGAAAATGGCCGATTGATCTGAGCGGAATAAAAAAGTTGGAGAGCGGCTCTCCCATCCTCTTTCAATTGTACGGGAATAAAAGCGGGAGCCTTGGAAATGGAATGGATGAGAATCTCCTGCTCCCGGTCAATCAATCCAAAGCTCTCTTTTTCAATCACAAAGTAAGAACTAAAAACAGTCCAAGTTCCACTGGATTTCATTGCACAAATTGCCTCAAAAATCATAGATAAAATACAAATTGCTTGTGAATTTGCAGGGTTGTTACGATGTGCTCAAATCGGAGTCGAATAAAATGATCGAGATGTATTTCACATTCGCCTTGTTTTTCCTCTGCTGTGCTCTGCTCATGGTCATTCTCGTCATCAAAAACTGTCTCAAAGTCCGCAGAACCAATAAAAAGATGGAGGAGCTGAAATCCGAAATTACACCGGAAGGTGGCGCAACTTTTGAGGACGCAACAGAGGAAAAGAGAAATGAGCCGCGAGCAAGTGTTGTCATCGAGGCGGATGTTGAGAAAAAAGATGAACATTCAATTCTGCAGGATCTGAAAACACCCAAAAAGAAGTTGCCCGTCAGCAACGAACTGGAAACTAAAACGCCGAGTAAAAAGGATCAGCCGCCAAAACGAATAGCAGTTTCACCATTTGCCCCAATCACAAGAATCCCATCAAACAAACGCAAATGAAATTACCATTTTTATTCCATTTTCCATTTCATTATTATTTGTCAAAAAATGTCGAGTGCAAGAATAAAGAATAAAGAATCATCACATCCAAAAGAATCTTGATTTTTTATTGCTCTCTGCTCTCATTTTCCCGCTCGTGACATTTGTGACATATGTGACATTTGAAATTTGACAGCTGACAGCTGACACCATGGGAAATAATCGTGACGGTACACATAAAATACCATAATATACACAAACGACAAACACTGATCGATGATGTAGAGAGGACCAAGGCCCTACAGAAATACCAATAATTATTGGTATTTCTGTAGGGCCTTGGAGAGGACAACTTTTGATTCTTCTTCTTGTAGTTGAAACTGACACTTGAAGGATTATGCAAAAAGCAGAAGAGTAAAGCGGATTAAAACTGGAAAAATGTCTACCTTTAAAATCAGCTGCGGGCTTTTCTGGGTGCTTTGGGTAAGTTCATTCACATTCCCGTATTTTCTTGAATTCCCAAACAAGTGTATATTAAAATGGAGGTTTTACTTAGTCAATGTTTAATGATATTTTCCATTTGAAAAAGATGGTGACAATTTCCTTTCTGTTCGGAGCGGTTCAAGTGATTGAGAAATTCACGTATCTGGATGAGAGATCTCCGTTGGCTTTGTACATGTGGGTGAGTGGCTCCGTTTTCATAGCGATGGCCATCGTCGGATGTCTGTGCATCAAGTCAAATGTCTCGCACATTTGCTGCGTCCTCTGCTATCTCATCCCCTTTCTCACAGTCACCATTGTCATCAACTACTTCCTCATCGTCCTCGCCAAAGCCAACCCAAAAATACTCTCGGCCCAAGAAATACTCATTAAAATTCGACAAGATTTAAAAAC
The DNA here is from genome assembly GCA_034698265.1 of Sminthurinus aureus. NCBI lineage: Eukaryota > Metazoa > Arthropoda > Collembola > Symphypleona > Katiannidae > Sminthurinus > Sminthurinus aureus. Next base: position 22,434 of record JAQGBH010002525.1, read on the forward strand.
TCATGGAAAACTTCCAGTCTTCATGCATTTTACACAACTTCAACACAGGTCACTAAACACTAAACAATTATTATCTCTTTCTACAATTTCATTTTGTTTTATTTCAAATTTCAACATTTCAAAAAGATGAGAGAATAGATGAGTGTGAATTTGAGTACAGTTGTTGCGGTGTGTACGGGATGAAGGACTATCGCGCTTTCCTTTTGGACGATTCCTATAAACTGGATCTGCCAAACTCATGCTGTACAAATTTGGCAGATGGGATGAAGGACGAGTGTGGACTCAAGGGCTCAACAGACCCCCACGCCCTCTACCACATTTTCAGCCCCTCCAACTCAACAACCAAATTCCCGCTGGACCTGAACAAGAAAATTGATGATTCCACCTGGAAAAAGTTGTATGGACTTGTTCCAAATGAAACTGTCAACGCATCTGTTCTTTTAATCGCATCAGCTGCAACTCCATTTCTTCCGCTGGATCCTAAAAAAACTGGATATTACAATCCCACAGTAATTTAAAAAAACACGATTAACAATCCTTTTCATTTTCTATCAAACCAATTATTGACACTTTTCATATTTTAGTTTGTAAAGCTCGTAAATTTGTACAGGGTTGTTTTTGGGAGTTGTCAGCCAATTCGCAGTCCATGAAAGACTCTTATTTCAGTTTCAGTTTATTTTACATCACCGCCTCACTCGTCATGTGTTTCCTCTACATTCAAAATTGTCTCAAGGCTCGAAAACTACATCACGAGCAGCACATTCTCCACATGCAAATGACACCGGGCAAAAAAGATTACGAACAGACAAACAATAAAAATGGAGAAAGAGGAGATGAGACTGAGGGGCGTGTGGAGGAGGAGCAGAAAGTGGGAGGGGGGACAGGCAAGTCCAGAACTAGCGCCTCTCCGGTGGTCCTCGAGGCAGAATTTAAACCAGATGAACTTGCAAAAGCAAAGATTATACTGGACTTGATATCACCCAAAAAGAAATTAACGAGTGATTTCAATTCGTCAGAAGGAACATCTACAAAATTAGGAGTAGATCGAACTGTCATTCGAAAACCGTCCCCACTAAAACCTCCGAAACCAGCTGCTCTTTTCAAAACTAGTAACAGATTGAGCAGAGTCGGACCAATTTAATTTAATCTCCAACTGTTTAGCACTTTCGTCTCTTGATTTCTTTAATTTCCGCCCATGGTTTGGAATTGAAATCAAACAAACAAAGAGTAAAAAAGTACATGGAGAAAACAATAAATGTCAAACTACAAGCATATCCTGAAACGAAATCACGAATAACAAGCGAGTTGCGTATTCCTCATGAGTCATGACCTTTTTAACTCAAAAGCCAACTAAGTGGAAATCAGGCTGATCAGCGAGAACGAAGTGCAATCCAGACTCCGCTGCAGTGTGAAAGGTATAATTTTGTATCCAAACTTTATGGCTTTATCAGAAATTTTACACGAAAAATTTTAAACTTGAGCACAAATATAGTACAAAATCATGTTCAATTTCCACAGAAATTTCAAACGGCGTCGAAGTCTTACAACATTTTAATATTTTTTCTACTCAATTTCCACAGAAATTTCAAACG